>JAQZBX010031800.1:0-26030 GCA_029593785.1 Cabassous unicinctus
AGCTCCACAGCGAAACTCTCCAGGGCTTCTGGGGTCCCTAGGCAGCCGACATTGCCTGCTTGAAAATGGTCTAGCTCAGGGCAAAATGCCCAGACTGGGCTCTTCATCAATAGTCAGCTTACAAAAAGGAGGGCAAACAAGACTCACCCTTCCCAGACTCTCTACAAAGTCCCCTTAAAAAGTCTGGTAGCTTCTTTACTGCTCGACTCCATCTCCAGCTGGTCCCCTACAATGCCAGAAGCCCATGTGAACGCAGAATCACTAAACAGTGCAAAAGGAGGAATGAAATATCCCTGCATTCTTCTTGGATAAAGACCAAGGAAACAAGTCACACAGCCTGAAGCAGGCGATGGGGCATCAAAGAAGCGTTCAAAGAAGCAGGGGCCCTGGACAATAGCTGTCAAAACTCCTTGGGATCTTTGGGCCCTGCTGTAACTCTCTCGTTTTTGCTATTTTGAATTTTCACCCCCTTGGTAGGTAGACCCCCACGGGGATCAATACTTCACTGGGCTATAAAACTTTTAAAGGGAGAAGTGCTTGTGAGCTTATATCTCTGCATGACCAGAAAGCAGGGCACTAGGGAATGTGTACTTGCCTCTGGTAGAGCAATCTTTGTGGAAGGCAAATGCCAAGAAGAGCAGGTGGACGCAAGCAGGAAATGTAATGCAGCCAGTTCCCCACAATCCAAGGGGAAAAAGGGGTATTGGGGAGCTGTTCCTGGTGAAGGATTCTCAGCCTTAGCTTTCAAGAGACCCCAGTTATTCTCTAATTATACGGCATTTGGCTGAAAGATTAGCTTTTTCCTTCACAGAGCTCAAGGAGCACCAGTGATGGGTGGGTAGATGGATATAAAATTTTGCTGCATTTTATAAAGGTTAGATATAGTCAAAAGAAGGAATCACTGAGCAAAAGGTTTCTCTCCATTTGGAGCTGTAAAGGAATTAAAAGAATCCAGTTTATCTGGCTTCCACTCTTTCCTCCTTTCCCTTCATTTTCTCTTCACTTTTTCCCCTTCCCTTCTTATTTGTGCTCCCTCACCTCCCCTGAAACTTGACAGACTGCAAGACTTGCTAAACAGCTCTTGAAAGTACCATTCTGCGAGTTGTTGGAAAGGATTTGCGCCAACAACCACAAGCAAGAGGTACAAAATAATGCAACAAACTCCAACTGTCCCAACTTCAGGTTTGCAGCAGGTAAACGTGAAGAAAACTGCAACCTGGACCAGAGCACAAGGACATGAAGCCCTTCCCTCTCCTTATCTATGAAACTCCCATCCTTTTTCTGCTCAGCAAGTTACTTGGTGTAACAGTTTGATATTGTTTATGAATTCCAAAAATAGATATTGGATTATGTATGTAAACTGGTCTGTTCCTTTGGGCATATTAGATTGTATTGGATTCAGATGTTTAACTTTGACTTGATTAAAAATGATTAAGGCTTGGATTGGGCCACGTCAGTAGGACATTGAGTTCCCTCCCACCACAGAGAAAACTACACAGCAGAGGAGTTAGTGCAGTTTTGATATTGGAGACCATGGAAGTAAGCACACAGAGAAGCAGATATCCGAGGAAGGAGAG
Source organism: Cabassous unicinctus (assembly GCA_029593785.1). NCBI lineage: Eukaryota > Metazoa > Chordata > Mammalia > Cingulata > Chlamyphoridae > Cabassous > Cabassous unicinctus. Next base: position 1,578 of record JAQZBX010031800.1, read on the forward strand.
AAGGCTCTGTTAGACACGGCAGAGGCCCCAGGAGGAGAGATGAACCATTAGCCTGATAGTCTACAGGCTGGCCTTGTGGAGAGAGCAGAGCAGCTGAGCCTAGAAAGAAATGAGCCCAGGAGAGAGACGAGACTTACCCCAGCCTACAGCTGATATTGGAAGATGCTGGGACCACGGAGCCTTAAGAGGAAGAGGAAGCCTGAACCCTGGCAGACGTCAGGACGTCGCCTGGACGTCGACAGCCATCTTGATCCAACATGTGGCAACAGACTTTGGTGAGGAAAGTAACTTATGCTTTATGTCCTGGTAACTGTAAGTTCCCACCCCAAATAAATACCCTTTGTAAAACCCAGCAGATTTCTGGTATTTTGCATTAGCACCCCTTTGGCTGACTAATACACTTGGTTCTCCCCAAAATATATCAGATAATCAAGTCCTTACCCTGCACTTAATTCACTTTAACCCTTTTTTCTTGACATTGTGTTGAAACAGAATATAGATGACAATTACATTTATTAATACTTGCTTAACTTTTTTTTAGATTTATTTTATTTCTCCCCCACCCCCTGCCTCATTGTTTGTGCTCACTTGTTTGCTCTGTCTGTTCATTGTATGCTCATCTTCTTTTCAGGAGGCACTGGGAACTGAACCTGGGCCCTCCCGTGTGGGAGTTGGAGGTGCCGAATCACTTAAGCCACCTCCACTCCCCACTTGTTGTGTCTCTAATTGTGTTTCCTCATTGTGTCTCTTCGTTGTGTCATCTCATTGCATCAGTTCACTGCTCCATCCTGTCAAGTCAGCTCACTGTCTTGCTCATCTTCTTTAGGAGGCACTGGAAACTGAACCCAGGACTTCCCATGTGGTAGGCAGGCGCCCAACTGCTTGAGCCACATCTACTTCCCACTTGCTTAACTTTTAAACTTCTTCACATACTTGAAGCATGTGCATAGCATAATGTGCTAAAAGCTGTAGATTCATTATCCCATTGTATTCTCAAAAAAAATCCTACGAGTATGTACTATTATAAATCCCATTTTACAGACAACGAAAAAAGAAATGGAAACTTATTGTTTATTATAAGGATGCTTCAGAGAAGTGATTTTCAAGTTATGGGCTATGTGATTTAGAATATCACAACTAGTGATGTCACATAACTAGTTTTAAGGTAAAATGGAACTTAAAGTATGGGCCAATTCTAGATCTCAGGAAAGAAAGTACAAGGCAATTCTGGGGAATCTTGCTCTGCCAGGAAACCATGAAATGGCCAAAGACTAACGGGGATTTGATTATTATTTATTGAGCTTGTTAATGATCTGTGTTCCTATGTTAGGAGCAGTTGGTGGTATCTTCAAAATACCACTAGAAGAGTTTTTGATGCTAAAAAGAAACCTATTTTATCTGCAAAGTACGTTTCACATATGTAGCAGTTTGGCAGTTTAATACAGTTATGAATTCCAAAAATAGATATTGGATTACACTTGTAAACTGCTCTGTTCATCTGGGCATGATTAAGTTATGATTGGGGCGTTGACTGGGCCATGTCAGTAGGGCGTTGAGCCCCTCCCCTTGGTGGGTGGGGAATCAAAGATAAAAGACATGGCAAAGGACAGTGATGAAGTTTTGAGTTGGCGTTCTGAAGCTGAGTTTTGATGCTGGAGCCCAGGGCAGTAAGCACAGAGGAGCTTGGTTATGAGGAAGGAGAGAAGGCCCCGGGAAAAGAGATGAGCCATTCGCCTGATAGTCTACAGCTGGCCTTATGGAGAGAGGCAAAGCCTAGAGAGCCTCATAGTCAGCCGCTGGCCTTGTGGAGATAGCAGCTGAGCTAAGCCTGGAGACAAGCAAGCCCTGGGAAGAGAGGAACCCAGGAAGCCTGAACCCTGGCAGACGTCGGCCGCCATCTTGCCCCAACACATGGCAATGGACTTTCGTGAAGGAAGTAACTTATGCTTTATGGCCTGGTAACTGTAAGCTTCTACCCCAAATAAATAGCCTTTATAAAAGCCAACAGATTTCTGGTAGTTTGCATCAGTACCCCTTTGACTGACTAATACAACATAGTAGGTATAATTGGAGCTGTAACGAAGCATTTCAAAAAGCGTTGCTTGTGCCAAGAAATATTACATTTTTGTTTCTTCGAATAATGGAATATAAGACATACAGTTTCTGAACCTCAGGCATGGCTCTAATCCATGACTATACTCTAAATAGCAGATGCTATCAGAACAGATCATTGGACCACTTTTTCCAATTTAGGAGTGGTGGCCAGAAAAGAACCCCATTCTGCTTCAAACATTTTCAGCTCTACAAGGAAACTCACTAGCGTAAGGACGCAGCATTCACATGCATTCAGGTATGAGCAAATGGTTTCAGCAGGATTTGGCAAAGCCATTTCGAGGAACAAAAATACTATGCTTTGTTCCTCTGGATCTACACATCTTACCCCATTCTGTCATGTCAATTTATCTCGAGGAACCTTTTATTTTTTAAGGAGGGAATGGGGATTGAAGCTAGGGCCTTGTACATGCAAAGCAGATGCTCAATCACTGAGCTACACCCACTCCCCACGTCAATTTACGTAAAAATGCTTTCTTCCCCCACGTCATTGTCTCCTGCCCAAAAATATCTAATAATTTCAAAATATCCCTAGAACAATTTTTAAAACTTAAAAACAAACACCTTTCTGTATGTTAAAATAGGTTAAATCACACCCCATAGGGACTCAGCTTTATCAGTCTGTGGTCCCAGCATTACAAAGCACAGATGCTGATTTTGACACTCCTTATGCAATAAAATCTTTTTATTTTTATCATATGGATGCTTTAGAAGTCCTCAAAATGTGCCCAAACTTCTCACGTATTGACTTCACACTTGTCACGGAACTCAACAGCAATTTGTTGAAAAAAATGACTGAATGAAAGTACAGGGGTGAGAAGGCAGTGCTGGAAAATGGTCACCACCCCAGAGACCTTAGGGGATCTTAGAAGGTGAGAGGTAGCCAGTCCCATGCATTTTCCTTCTTCTAGCAATTCTGAAAACCCATCTAACAATTTATATTTATTGTCGGAAAAGGGCAGCCACATTCCTTCCTTCCCTTAAGCATAAAATATTATTCTTTTTTTTTTCTCTTTCACTTTTTATATTAAGTATTTTTATAAGCTATGAGAGCTGAGTTTTATAAAAACAAAAAAACATTAGTTCCTCTACTGTGGCCCTGTAAATATTACATTCAGAATAGTCTTTTAGATAATTTAGGATCATAATATATTTTTAGCAAAAGTTCCCATCTTATAATTACAAAATGACAATTTTAGGAGTCAAATGGCACAGTCTTTGCACATTAACAAAGAGTATATTATGATCACATTTCCAAAAACAGCCATATTATAAAAAAAAAAAAACCTTCTTTCATCCTCAGATTCTTTATTTCCTTATTTTACATAAAATATTATTCTGATACCGCATAACACATGCACACACAAACCAAACAGAGACCATACTGCTGTTTTAGAGTTTTAATTGTGTTAGCCTTCATCCAAATACAACGATATGTACTAGAATGCAAGACAGAATTCCAGATTGAACTTACTGTCTACAAACACGAATTCTCTTCTCCAGAGAAGCTGAGGCAGACTCAGAAATTCCTGATCTGAACTACCCCTTCTTACATTTGTTGGGTGTAGTTCTGTCTCTTGTAATCACCGCTGATAATTGCTCCCACCCCATCTCAATCCACCCAAAATGATGGTATACAGATATTTTAAATTAGCTCCTGAAGAGTCAAATGTTCACTGCCAACATATTTAAATATATCCAGTTAATTAAAACACTATAGAACACAGTTTCCCAGCTTCTTCAAGACTCTGTAATAAATCCCTTGCTTTCTAACTGTGAGGGTATGATAAAATAAGCCATGCACAAGTTACATATATATGTGTGTGTGTGTGTGTATTTATATATTTGTAATTTTAGGAGGTCCGGGGGATTCAACCCAGGGCCTCGTATGTGTGAGGCAGGCGCTCAACCACCGAACTACACCCGCTCCTCCATGCACAAGTTTCAAACATCATATTTCCCCCTTTTTAATTACAATGACTTCTGCTTTTAATGTTAATTGCTGTGGCCACAAACAGTGACCCCGAGAGATAATACAGCTCATTGCATTGATTCATAAAAGTAGGCTTTCCTGTGTGATTAAGTGTCCACTCTCATAAAACTGAGAATCCTCCCGAAAAAGCAGTGTTGAAATGGCTTAGAGAACACAGAGAGTCAATAAGCTATTGACGGCTGAGGTAGTGAGGTACAGAGGCTCTGTTCTAGACCAGCCAATCAGCTGTCAAACGTAGCTGTCTGCAAATAGACTTAACTTTAAACAAACAGTACCTCCAGGTCCTTTTACCATGAATGAGTTGATGCTAGAAATCACTTGGCATAAACCCTTGGTTCCCTTAAACCAATAAGTAAACTGGTTTAGAAGGGGTGACGTACCCAAGCCAGTTAACATTTTTGCTCCAACTATCTCCATCATCTCCCAAATTGGCTTCCTGTCAAAGGCACTGTGGAGACCTACCAGATTTCAAAAGCTGAGCGTGCAACAGTCGTGCCGTGTCTCAGATTTGCTTCACAACATCTAAGGGCAGTCAAAGATATCTGAATAACTAAGTTAGCCCTAAAGGATAAGGAAACAGGTTTTTTTTAAAATTCTCTGGGGTTCCCAAGGTCCATAATACATATATTAATGTCATTAGCTCAGTGGCAGAAGAAAATGTGCAGTGAACTGTTGAATTACATGAAGGATGCATATCGTAGCACCTGTACAAGGCAGCATTTGAATTCCTTCTGATGAAAATAAAAGCCATTCATCCAGGGCCAACGAGGTCAAAGGAAGAGCTGGCTTTTCGGGAAAGCCTACATGTTACCTGCGGTTTGGGACAGAGGGGTGCTTCAAGCTGGACTATCATTTTCTACGTGATTTTTGTTAGGCACTCGAGTGTGACAACCCTAAATAGAGGCACGTTGTTTAACAGCCGTTTCCCTTGAAAAAGGACTAGAGGAGATTTTCACGGGACGGGACCACAGAAACAAGACGTTTTCTCACCACACACGCGCGAAAAGGCTGCACAGATTACTGCAGAAACCGGTCCAGCTTCTCCTGAATGCGCGAAAACGCGTCTCGCCCCATGTAGTCGATTCTCCCTTCTTCCCACTTTCTTCTCTCTTCCTCCGGATTTAGCTCCTTGGCCTTTTCTTGGATGGAAATCTCAGAGACGGAAATGGCCAGGTCAACCTATTGGAAGACAGGAGGTGGTTTTTGAAGTTGCCCATCGTAAAGCAAAAAATACTTAATCCATCTGTGGGGTTGGCAACCCACCCTACCAATAAATCCCAGTTCCCAGAGAGACGTGCTAGCCATGAGAGCATTTCTTTTGAACAAAGTAAACGCTGGGGGGAGCAGATGTAGCTCGGTGGTTGAGCACCTGCTTCCCACGTACAAGGTCCCAGGTTCAATCCCTGGTACCTCCTAAAAGAATAAAATGTACTGGACTTAATGTCATAGTCTCATAAGAAGATGCTTATTGCCTGATAATGTTGTTTGAAATATAAAATTATAGAAGGGCTCACCTTTTCCTAAGAATTGTGTTTAATTTCCTGTGGCTAAACCACTTTGTGCACATACACACACATTATTGATTTAATGTTTACAACAGCCAAAATCTCAATATTTTGTATCACAGCCAATAAACTGTTAAATGAAGAAAAATTTCCCTTGTCTAAATAAAACCTATAATATTTTGGACAGCTTGGCAAGATAAATAATTTTCTCCTTGCAAGGGCAAAATGGCAGACTTTCTATCTTCTCAAGTGTTAGATATGAGAGGGTGAACGCACATGCCTTATGTTTGTTTGGTGCTCAAGTGGGTCAACAAAAATAAATATATTTGCTTTAAAAAACTTCTTATCAAGTACTAGAAAAAGACTTTAAAAATATGCATAAAGTTGTGGAGCAGGTGTAGCTCAGTGATTGAACACCTGCTTCGCATGTATGAGGTTCCAGATTCAATTCCTGGTACCTCCTAAAAAAAAAAAAAATATATATATATATATATATGTGGAAGCAGATGTGACTCAAGCAGTTGAGTACCCACCTCCCACATGGGAGGTCCCAGGTTCAATTCCCAAGTGCCTCCTAAAGAAGACAAACAAACAATGAGCAGACAATGAGCAAAAAAAAGAAAAAACAATGAGCAGACAACAAGCAAGAACAACGAGCAGATGAGCAAAAACAACAAGCAAAACAATGAGCAGACAACAAGCAAAAACAAACAAGCAGGGAGCAGCTGTGGCTCAAGCATCTGAGCACCCGCCTCCCACATGGGAGGTCCTGGGTTCAATTCCCAGTGCCTCCTAAAGAAGATGAGCAGTAACAACGAGCAGACAATGAGCAAAAAAACAAACAAACAATGAGCGGACAACAAGCAAGAACAACAAGCAGATGAGCAAGAACAACGAGCAGATGAGCAAAAACAACAAGCAAGACAACACGCAAAACAGTGAGCAGACAATGAGCAAAAACAAACAAGCAGGGAGTGGATGTGGCTCAAGCAGTTGAGCACCCGCCTCCCACATGGTAGGTCCCAGGTTTGGTTCCCAGTGCCTCCTAAAGAAAAAACAAAAACAAAAACAGACAATGAGCAAAAAAACACACAAGCAGACAACGAGCTGAAATGATGAGCCAACAATGAGTGCAAACAATGAGCAAAAGCAACGAGCAAACAGACAAGGGAGCCATCTCAGGGGGGAAAATGTGCATGAAGTGACAGTCATGGGTACACACGGACATGCAGATAAATAGACACACAAATGCTCATCTATATCCCTAAACCTATAGCTGTACATACACATATAATGCAAACACATACACATATTTGACACTGAACTTCACTCAGGTACTTCCTAGATGGTTTATGTTTTAGGGAGTGTGTTGTGTACTACGGACATAAATTATAATGCCTACAAGTCATATAGTAATTTATCCTCTACATAATTGCCACAGTATTTTGAAGAGTTTTTACATTGAAGGCTCTGCTGTCCTCAGTCATTTCCACATACTTTACTAAAATAGAGCCATCCAGTATAAAAACGGGACTGTATAACACAGGAAACCCCGTGGTGGAAGATGGAATGTGGTTAACAGGACAAATACGAGAATGCTCGCTCATGAACTATACAAAACATATAATACTGATATAGGGTTTTGATAATCGGGTGGGTTGAGGGAAAAATACACCAAATGTAAGATACAGGTTGTAGTAATATTTTGATGATGCTCTTTCATAGTTTGTAACAAATGTTTCACCACAGTGCAAGGTGTTGGTGGTGGGGAGATGTATGGGAGCCCTGTATTATGATATGCATGTTTGTTTTGTAAATTCACAACTTTTACTCTACACTTATTGTTTATATATCTTCATGTATGAATGATATACTTCAATAACATTTTATTTAAAAAAAAAATAAAGCCATCCCATGATTAAGGCAGCATCAAGAGTAGAAGCAGATCTATTCCAGGATGGCTTAATGCGTCTCTCCCCAAGAGCACTTGGAAGTGTGGGTTTAGACCCATTGCTTGAGTCCCTGAGAAGTAAAGTTTTCTGGAATTGACAGGACTCATAGGCACCACCAGTTCCCACGAGAAAACGCTGAGGTGCTGCGTCCTGGGGATAGCCGGAGGGGATAAGTTTCCAACAAGCGCAGCTCGGATTTGATGGAATAGGCTGCTATGCACACTACATGAGGAAGCTCTGTGACACAGTGGAGACATGGAGGAGGGGCATGTCAAAGGACCCAGCTTGGCGGAGGAGGTGCAGCTCAGTGGTTGAGCGCCTGCTTTGCATGTACGAGGTTCTGGGTTCAATCCCCGGCACCTCCTTAAAAATAAAAAAGAATCCAGCTAAGGAAATGGATGTCAACCGAGCATCCGTAGGATGAGATATTCCACTCATGGTGACTTCCTGGTGCCATCCGAGCAGTCAGGAGGCGGCAGTGGGGTGGAAGGCACGGAGCTAAGCTTCAGAGTCACACATTCCCCGTGATTCTTTCAAGCCCCCTCCTCTCCTGTGTAATCCCCTAGTCTCTGAGTTAGCTACCTCAAAATGCTCAGAGAAGCCAGGGCACCTGCCCAAAGCTCCAAGCCTAAAACATGGCAGAGCTGTCCAAAAGAGACCAGTTTAACGTCCCACCCAAACCCTTTATTCCCTAGTAATTATAGAATTCAATTCATACGGCCTCAACATCATTATGAAAAACTAGAAATGCCGAAGGGACCAAACTCCCATTCGGCAGATTGCAGTTTCAGAAGAAACCTTATTTCACAAACCATCCTACAAACAAGTTCAAACGGTTGTGTTTGGGGCTTGGTAGATGAACAAAGTAACTGTGAGAATAAACTTCCACATTTTCTGTTAAAGGCATTATGCAAACTAAAATATTTAGTACACGGCAGGTCGGATTCCAAATGCATTTTCAAACAGCAACTTTCATCCTACACGCAGGTCCCTGCTCTAAAGCTATATTTTCCATTCAGTATTATTTAAAGACCAAAGTTTGTGATTAGACCATTGTTATGGGGACTAAAAAGACACTTTGGCTATTGCTTTCATCAAACGATGAGAGTGAAGTCTAGAGTATGCAGAACAAGAAAGCTCAGAAAGAAAGCATTTTCAAAGAAATCACTGCATGCTCGATTTGGGTCAAAACATCCACCCTCTCCCGCCACAAGTTTTGCAGCTTTTTATTCTCTTTGTATTAGAAAATTAACCATTCTGCAATAGTTCCCAAGCTCATGCTACATGAAGAGCCCTCGACTTCATTTTAATAAACTCTGGCAGGACAGCGTTTAAAGAGAGACGGTGCACAATTATCAGAGTGGAATAGAGGAGAGCGAGCACCCCCATACAATGACCCAACAGGAGACGGACGGAACCGAGGTCCGCGGAGAGGAAGATGTGCTCTGAGGGCTGAAAGTAGAGTTAACCAGCCGAGGCATGCAAGCGGCCACAGTGAGAGCCGAGAGCAATGAGGTCCCATCACGGATTTTGGACCTTGCAGGGCAGAGGGGCGGGATACCACCTCCAAAGAATCTTGAAGAACGGGATCCCTGGTGACCTCGACAGGGGCCTCCTGGTCTGCTTCCAAGATGTCCTCAGATGGGCTGCTTTCAGCGATATCTACTGGCTGCTAGAAACATAACCATTCCGACATTAGTCCGTGGTGGGCTCCAGGGGACATCGGGAACTGCCCAACTGACAGAGATCTCTTTTGGCCATGCTAACGAGCCCTTTCTGGGAAGTTTTAAAAAGCTTATTTCACCTCTCCTTGCTTTGCCTGAATCACACTCCATTTCTTATACAAGCTGAGACGTTGAAAGTTCTTGTGGAACTTACCAAAGTTACCTCTTCAGAGACAGCACTGGGCTAGTTTATACCAAATGCTCACGGGAGCATTTTACCAAGATAGTCTCTCGCCGAGAGTAAAAGTTTTACGGACCTCATGTTGGACTAGGCTGGTTGGAGAAACCATTCAGAAAGCTCATGGAGTAAAGAAAAATGCATGCAACATGTTCTTTCGTTTGTCACAGGCATAAAAACTCTGAGAGTTTAAAAAGCAATGAGAGACAAGTGTGCTTAAGAATTATAAAGGAGATGTACCGGGGAGATTTGGGTCTCTGTGAAGTCTGCAAATTGAGGGGAGGATGGTGAAACTGGGTCACAAATGCCTGCAGCAGGAGTCTCAATTTCAGGGCAAACTATCATCTGTTGTAAAGAGAAAAAAACAAAACAAAACAGCAAAGTCAAGTTAAATAAAGTCACGTTAGGACACACCTTCATGCAAATAAAAGCAGCTTCTCTGAAAACACCCAGTCTATTTCTTGTGGCTCCACAATGCAAGCGCAGGTGATGATGAAAAGATCTGTGGCCAAGAATGGCACACCCACCAATACCTGTGTTTTCTCATTTTGGACCCACACCTGACTCCAATTCTGAGCTACCTTGTGCCTGGAGAGGGCCAGTGGGCTAAGTCTCACCAATGGAATTGAGAAGATGTGAAGTGGGTCACTTCCCTGCTGGACAGTGAAAAAGGTAAACCTTTTCCTTCTGTCTCTCTCCCTGCTGGCTAGGTGAAGCACAAGGAACCCCAAGTCTTCTGCAACTCAGGCTCCATGAAAAAATGAAGCCCTACAGAAAATGAGTCCAATAACTAGTCTCTCGATTCTCCCAAGCATGATACATAGCTAGGGGAGATCAGTTAATGCATTACATACAATGGATGGCTTAGGACATGAAGGGGTAATTCTTGCCAGGATCCTCTGTTGAGAAGGGCTTCTCTAAAAGAGGGCAGAGCAGAGCAATGAAAGTGTCCTGTATGGAGTATAAGATTGTTTTCTGCTCAGCTGACTGTGACACAAACATGTACTAAACATTTATTTATTTGGGGGATGTTTGTTACAGCAGCTAGCCTACCCTGACAGATACAGGGTCAGGAAGCAAGCCTGTGCCCACAAGCTTGGGTCCATATAGAGCTAAAGTTCTCTGCAGCTACCCCAATGAGTGTCAACAGAGTTTAAAGAGCATTGTCAATCTGTACTTCAAACACACTGTGGAAATCACGTGGGCAGGCTGGGAAGGGTCCAAAGTGAGCTTCTGTAGCTTGGGCCAGGAAGACCTAATGAAAATTCCCAGTCCATTGGCCAAGAGCTTTTTAGATAGTTGATTTGGTGAAGAGCCTCATAATCCAGATGCCTAGCTCCCAAATCTCTAATCCCAGCCTTCTCATTTTGGAGAAAGTCCAGTTCATTCCTTTGAGGTATGGGTTTATTCATTCAAAAATATTGATGAGAGGGCCACAGAGGCATAATCCCTACCTTCAAAGGGGAGAGAGTCATTTATCTAATAGTGAATTTAAAGTTACAAGCCATGAAAATTCTGTGATGGAAAATTGTAAAGAGTGAGCAGCTTTATCAGAGGACCTGACCTAGTGTGTGTGGGATAAGTAATCCTGACGGAGGGATACTTGAAATGAAGTCTGAATGATGATAGAAGTAAATGGTATAAAATGACTGGAGTCAGGGTGAGAAGAAGAAATTCATGAGTTCTTTGCACAAGTATAGCACGTGCAAAGGCCCTGAGGCAGCTAGGAAAGGTGACCATTAAGATATGCCAGGCCAAGAACTCTAGGACAAACTCTGGAAAGTTCTGTTGAAAAGAAGGGCCAGAGCTAGTTGATGTGAATGTCTAAAGCTTCTCAGGAATGGACAGTCCTGAGATACACCTTACTGACCAGCTACATGAAAAAAATGTGGGCTGCTTTTCAAGGGATGATCGGGAGCCAGGTCTTGAGAAGTGCTATCCTTGGCAGGGGTGGAGTCTATGAAATATCCTGAACCACCAAGAGGTCACAGGGCAGGGAGAAGTCTTCAGCTCCTGCTAGAATTCCACAAGGGGAATTTATTTGCGGAAGTACTCAATAAAATACTAATAAGTTAGTTATAAAACCAAAGTCCTCCCAAAGTCAAAATTAGTGAAATGCAGTAAGAATTAAAAATGCAGAAGGTAGCACTGTCATCACTCGATTTTTTTTTTTAACGTTGATTTATTTTCTATCTCATACACTTGAAAGTGTAATTTAAAATATCAGCTCCTTCTTCCAGGTGTTGATTATGCATATAAAATCCAAAAAGAATATTAAGTTCTCATAATTACAGTGAAAAGCACAAATATAACGTTACAAAAATGACCACGATAGGAGTGGCTCCTGGTTTTCAGGCACCTGTTACTGGTTCCTGCGTGACAATAAGAAGTTCCTTCATTTTCTCTTCCCTATAGTACAAAAATAATAAAGTCTCCTCAACAGGTTTCATACTGGAGAGAATCAGTCACTCTTTTTCTGCAAAAGCCACATAGTGTAGAAATGGATTTAAGCCAATCATATTCAGCTTGACCCTCTCAGTAATAGCTGGGTTGTATCAACATTTGAGTATTAAGGGATGTCTCTCAAAATTTCCTGATGGGACTGGAAATGGGTATCACTTTTAGTTCAGAGAGAACCAAGGCAATAACAAGGGCCTTAAAAAAGTGGGCAAACTTCTATTCCTATAAAAATTTGGTATGGAAATAATAAGATGAATGGACAATTTTAATGTGTAAAATTTATTAATTATTTAGAATGGTTAGAAAGACCTCCTAAGCATCTATTAATTGGAGACATGATAAATAAATAAAGTTTAATAAAAATGGAATTCCAATAAACCTTTGAAAAATAAGATAGATTTATATCCATTAACATGTGATGACAGTATAAGTGTACTCCTGAATAAAAGGTTTCACATTTCAAACTCCTCATGACTAATTTAATATATATATAAAATGTGTATATAATTATAAAGTTAATAATACTTTTCACTATTAGTGGCAAAAAAAAAAAAATAAGAAGTTCCTTGTACATTATTCACTCTCGTGAGGTGGATATTTTGATCCCTGCTCTTTCTGATGAAAAACCTAACATTGAAAGAGAAATACCTTCCTGATATGCCAGAGCTAGCAAGTCTCAGAGGAGGATTTGATCCCAAGCCCATGCTCACTTGTCCTATGCCATCTACATCTAAAATGCACCTTAGTTATTCATGGTCTGCAAAAGACTAAAACAAATTTTGGGAGAAAAAGGATGAGCAAGATCACTGCACTGCCATAAAAATATATTCACCATAAAAAAAATACTTTTGCTACCCAATCAGCACTGGGTATGGGACATCCTGAGTTTGAAACTTTCAACCCACAGAAACGTGTGTAGATAAGTAATTTACTGTCTTTTAATCTCTTTTTATTTACTATGTCGCACAGACATACATTGTGATGGATAAATGAAGCGGAGAGTCTGGCAAAGAGTAAGTGCCCCCAAAAGAGTAGTTGAATACGAGTAGGAAAAATTTCAGTTGTTTGTGTATTTCTACTTAATTTCTCTCAACAAAGAACGCACAAATAAACTCCACACGAGCCAATCAGGAAATTTTATTCTTCATTTAAAGTGATTTAGCTAGGCTTATATTTTTTATAGCAAATGAAGCAATAATACAACAGCTTTCCAGGTTGTTTTCTGCAGATGTGTTATAGACCTTGTGGCAGTTTGATACTATTTATGAATTCCAAAAAAAGATATTGATTATGTTTGCAAACTGGTCTATTTCTCTGGGCGTGATACCCTTTCATGGAATTAGATTCAGCTGAGATGTCTGATTAAATTATGTCAAGATTAGGGCTTTAATTCTACCACATCATTAGAGTGCAATTCAGCACTGAGTCCCAGCCCCCCTGGTGGGCTGATAAAACAGACTCTCACAGGGAAGTAGACACACAGAGAAGAAGAACACAGAGGAAGACTGACAGCTCTGGCCCCGGGAAGAGAGATGAGCCTGATAGTCTACAGCTGACCTTGTGAAGAGAACAGAGCAGCTGAGCCCGGAAAGATATGAGCCCCAGGAAGAGAGATGAGCCCTATGCCAGCCTACAGCTGAGATGGGAAGAAGCTGGGACCATGGAGCCTTAAGAGGAAGGAGGAAGGCTGAGTCCTCGCAGATGTCGCCCGCCATTTTGCTTCCACATGTGGCATCAGACTTTAGGTGAGAAAGTACGTCTTATGGTATCTTGAGTTGGACTCTTTAGGGCTTTGTAACTGTAAGCTTCTACCCCAAATAAATACCCTTTATAAAAGCCAACAGAGTCCTGGTACTTTGCATCAGCACCCCTTTGACTGACTAACACAGATCTACAAATCTGACTTAACCAGAAATAGGAGTTCAGTCAAGCCACACTACTATTTCTGGTCAAGACCCACAGGCTAATTTAAAAACATTTAATATTAACAACCAAAGTATAAAAAGAAAAATCATTAAGAGATATCCCACCTATTCCTACTAGCAACCAGTAGGTACATCCTTCACATAGCACCAGAAAGCACAGAGAGAATTCTAAGACAAAATTTTAACAGTAGTTTGGAGCAAAGTCAGCCTTGCAGATAGTTTTTTAGGCAGCATATGAATGTGCATCTGTAAAATGTGACTTTCACAAACTGCCTTTAATTTTACACTTACTTAGGTCATAAGTACTTCACTGATTCATGCCCTCAAACACTGGCTCAACTTTGGGTCATCTTATAAGAAAAGGCTGTGATATTAAAACCATCCAAGGAGGATTCTTGCCTCCTAGGACAGAAGGATGAAGTGTGGAGAACGGATTATAAACAAAAGGGTTCTCATTCTGGAAAGATTAACACTGAGGGAGGACATCATAAAGCCAAACCGGATATACAATGGATATGGAATGCTGAAACACGAGACAAAGAGATAAATTTAGAACAAAGCAAAGGAAGCATTACTTTGCATCATGGGCTATAAAATCCAAAAATTATTACCGCTGGAGGTGGCAGAATCTAAAAATGTAAGTACATAAATCCACTCAGGAAATGAAGAGTGACTTTTCCACTCTTAGCCACGGATCTGCTGCTTATTTCAGACTGCCTGTTTTGACGAGAACGACTAAAAGGCTGGGCATACACATACACGATAGGTCAATGATAGATGATAGATAGATAGATAGATAGATAGAAGAGAGATAGATAAATGATTAATTGATAGATTATAGATAGATGATTGATAGATAGATACATAGATGATTGATTATAGATGATTGATAGCTAGATAGCTAGACAGACAGATAGATGACAGATTGATAGATAATAGATTGATAAATTGATAGGAAGACAAATGATAGGTAGGTAGGTAGGTAGATAGATAGATTGATTGATTGATTGATTGATTGATTTAGATGATAGAAGCATCAGAGAGCTACCAAACCAGTAGAAACTTGAGAGTCAAGACCTTGGGGCAAGCAGGAGAGGTGAGATCAAAATCTGGCATCTTATTTCCATTTGAGGCAATTAAGAGCCTGTAAACCTGAGTAATGCTACTAATAAAGGAAATATTAATAAAATGATCTAAACTATGGAATGTCTGTTCATCAATGGATATCATATAGGGAGTGAAAAGGCAAATAACAGACTGGAAGAATACATTTACTATATATTACTGACAAAGAACTTGTATCTGGAATATATACAAATAGTTAAACCTCTAGCCTTTAAGAAAACAACAGAAAACACTGGAGGAAAAAAATGGTCAAAATATTGGAATAGGTGCTTTGGAAATAGGGTATCAAAATGCCAAAAAAGTACATGAAAGTAGGCTCCACTTCATTAGTAACCTCACAGATGCCAATTTTTAAATCTAGATTAATGAGATATCACAATATCCTTATTGGCACGTCAAAATATTGGCGAGAATATGGAGCAACTGGAACTCCCACGCCCTGCTTGTGGAAAATCCTTGGCAAAATCTACCCAAAGGACAAATGCGTACCTCTGATCTAGCAATCCCACAATTAGGCTTAAACCCAACAGAGAGGCATAAAGTTAGGGCAACAAAGGACATGTACAAAAATGGTCACAACAGTATTATTTGTATTAGCCAAATCTACCAAATGTCCATCAAGACTAGAATTAATAAGTACGTTTTCTCTTCACATATTTGGCAACCTACATCCCATGAGGATGAATGAACTATGGCTACACTCAATAAGATGGATAAGTCTCCCAAATGCATCCAGCCACAAGAGTGTGCTCAAAAGTACACACTGTACGATTTCATTTACATACAGCTCAAAAACACTAAAAACTAAGCTATTGTGATAGAAGTCCAGATAGCAATTCTTTTGGAAAGGCTGGCAAAGAAAGATTGGGAAGGAGGAAGGTGTCTTTGGGGTTTTTTTCCTGACCTGGATAGTAATTATCTTTATTCTTAATTTGTGAGGACTTTTTTTTTTAGGAGGTACCAGAGATTGAACCCAGGACCTTGTACATGGTAAGCAGGTGCTCAATCACTTGAGCAACATCCGCTCCCCACGAGTGTACTTTTTATAGGTATGTTGTACTCCAATAAAAAGTTTTTAAAAAATAAAATAAGGTGCATGATGAACAATAAAAATAACGAATAATTTTTAAGGGAGGGGCTTTCCTAATCTTTTAATTAACCACATTTCCCTACTCAAGGCATTGAAAGACAACAGAAATGATTGAGAAGATACTAAACTGTAATTTTTTTTCTTAATACATTAACTTATATGGAAGATAAATAAGATATCAACTTTATTTTCTAAAACAGTCCTACTATGGCCATTGCCATAATTATCTATACACGGCTTGCTAGTTGGAATAAGGAGTCCTAGGATACAAACCCAGCTCTGCTGCTGTTACAGTGATTGGGAAAAATGATAACCTTCTTGGCCTGGATTCTAGCTCTGCAAAATAAAGAACCTGGAAAAGTCATTTAAGAACCCAGAGTCAGAACAATGAGTGGCCAGGAGGAGGCAGAGATACTGTATTAATTTATTACAAAGACTAATGGGGTGTGAAGTAATATTTATTGGTATCTGGGAGATGCCTCCCCCTTTTAAAACAGTAATCAGAAAAAAATGATATATTCTCATCATAAAAGACTCAAGCAATAGAGAAAATGTTTAAAAAGTAAATCACACCAAGATGGATGGATGTATGTTGAGTGGGAGGTCAAGAAGTCAAGGATGGAATGATGGCTGGGAGCATATGTGCCCAGATATTTATTTCTGTTTTTATTCGTTTCATTTTACCAGGGTTTTCAGCATCTGCACATGGTCTGGAAAGATTTGCCCCCAGTTATTTATAGTTGAGTCTATATTTAAATGGCTTTGGGTTTCACTTCTAGCCCTTTTCCCACAGCTGCCCCATTCCTGAGCTCTTTCTTTGGATTTGTCTCTTCCTCTCTGGGTAATGGTCAAGAAAGAGGGGTTCACAATTTTCCGAGCTCTGAGCTACTATATCTGAGATGTCTGCCTAGCCAGGAGCATCAGTTTTGCTGGGTCTCAACACCCGGATTTTTGCAGAAAACACCCCTCGTGTTGTAATGGACAGGTGTGGCGCCATCTTGAATTTCCTTGCCTTTCCCTTAATGCTTTGCTTTCAGCCAATAAGCGTGAGGAAGTAACATGAGACATCTTCAAACGTAGGACATTTTTTCAATATTTTAGTACTGAAATTGGGGATGTAGAAATCACAGCTTCATGCAGTATCATATATTTATCAAATAAAGTAAAACCCAGGCTCAATGTAAATGACCATCTAGGTCAACATTAACCGATTCGAGTCATGCTTTTGGAAGAAACTTCTCAGGATGCAGAACACGGTGGTCAAGCATTTGGGGTAGAGGTGGAAGATGCCTCCCTTTTTAAACCTGAAGGAGTTGGGACACCCCCAATGTCTTCTAGTTCCCACTGTCTGCATGTTTACGAGTTTCCTTTCTGCCATAACAAATATCCACAAAGGTATTGCCTCAAACAGCACAGACTGATTTTCTCACAGTCCAGAGGTCCAAAATGGTCTCACTGCAGTGAAGTCAAGGTGTTTGGAGGGCAGTGTTTCTTCTGGAGTTTCCAGAGAAAATTAATTTCCTTGCCTTTTCCAGCTTCTGGAGACCCCCTGCAGTCCTTGGCTCATGGCCCCTTCCCCATCTTTAAATCCAGCTGTGGAGCATCTTCCAATCTCCACGTCTAATGCCTCTCGATGAGGCAAAAACTCTCCCTCCTCCCTATTATAACTTTCCTTGTGATGACGATGGACCCGCCCACGTAATCCACGATAATCTTAGGATCCTTAACTTTATCCTATCTGCATCTCCTTTGCCAGGTACCATGTTCTCTGGCTCTGGGAATTAGGAGGCGGGCATCTCTGGGGACTATTACTCAGCCCACTATATGTGAGGATAGACACAAGAGTTGTTCTCACGTTTCTGCCTTCCTTTTCCATTTTTCAGACTCTATTGGGTCCACCTGGATAATCTAGAGCCATCTCCCTATCTCAAGATCAGGTATCAGCAACCTTCATTCCCTCTTGCCATGTGAAATAACATATCCACAGGTTCCTGGGATCAGGACGGGGACACCTCTGGAGGGGTGTGTTATTAGTCTCCCACAACACGTAACTGCTCAAAGATCTAAATTAACGCAGGAGCTCCCTCATTACAGAGCAAACCCTGAGGACTGGCTCTCATTTCACTGGTGACTCAGCACCTGGTGTTCTGCCACACCTGTGCTGAGCGTAGGTACTTACCTCTCCTGAACAACATCGTTCAGGTGAGAGTGGGGCCTCATCCACTCCCTCAGTCTGCTCTGCAGGGCCCTGAGCAGGCGAAGGTGGGCTGGTCCATGGCGCCAAATTCACACATGGCTCCCCAGTACCGGGTGCTGAGTTTGCACATGGCTCTCCGAAGCCCATGGGCAACACCTGCGGAGAGTGGGTGCACCTGGTAAGTTCTGGTAGCTGTCCTCAACGCAGGTCACCCCAGATCCACCCCAAACTTGGAGTGGCCAGTGCTCCTCAAGGCAACCATCTGTGCTCGCTGTGGTATGTTCAACAGGTGCTGCATGGATTTGTGAAACTGAGCCCAGAGACCCGATAAATAACTTGCAAATGTTCCCAGAGCCATCCAACATGAGTGTGGGCTCCCATCCCACCCCCCAGGCCAACAGGGAGCTCCCAGGGATGGAGGGCTCCTGTCGAATGGACATGTCTCTAAGTAAGTTCTGATGGCACACACAGAGTGGCAACTATCCTCAAGAAAATGGTTCTGCTCAGTGAGAAAGCCATGGCAGATGGTCTCCAATGTGTTCTCGTTCACGACCACCTGACGCCCCATCTAATTTCCCTTCACACACAACCCAACACCTAGCACTAAGGACCAATCAACATCAGAGGAATGAGGACAAAGAAACTACTAGTCACTCCTGGCAAATGGCTAGAGAAGTGTATACTTCTCCTGGGCAAGCAGTGCCTTGCTCCTCACAAACAAAAACTATAGTAAAGTTTAAAACATGGACTCTACTCAATTTCCTAATACAGCAGGACCTCGTTTTATGCAACCAATACTTTCCAAGACCCTAAAAATCAGGTATGATAGTGAACTCCATTATTTAATAAGTGTTTCTTATATGAGCATAATTATCATGCATTTTAAAAAAATAAGACAGCTTAATGTATGTAGAAGTTTTAATTAACTTGACTGGAAAAGTGTGGAAATGGATAGAGTTGATGGTAACACATTATAGTGAGTAGCAGCTGGTTTATGAATGGAAATGTGGCTGGGAAGGATAGTCTAGGGATGTAAATGTCAACTGAAAGAAAGCTAGAGAATAATCTAGGGACAGAATAACACAGTAAGCCCAGGTGGATGAGAATAGTGGTTGATGGTACAGATGCAAGAGTGTCCTTTGTGAGCTAGAGCAGATATACATCACTATTGCAGGGTGGTGGGAATGTGGAGATGCATGAGAAAAATACAACTGGAGGGACCTATGGAGTGTGGTTAACAGTAATAATTGAATATTTATGCATCTATGCCAAAGATGTGCTGTGTTGATAATGGGGGGTATTATCAAAATGTAAGCAAAATGTACGCTATGGACCATGGTTGGTGGTAATACTCTGATGACATTATCTCATAATTGGTAACAAATATTCCACCATGGTGTGGTGTGTTGGTAGAGGGGTGTTGTATGGGAATTCTACACCTGTGCATGATTGTTTTGTAAGTTCACAACCTCTGTAATAAAACATATTTTTTAAAAATAGGGTGGGTTGGGGGTAAAATACACAAATGTAAGATAGGAGCTACAGTTAGTAGTAGTATTTTGACGATGGTCTTGCATAGTTTGTAACAAATATTTCATAACAATGCAAGGTGTTGGTGGTGGGGAAATGTATGGGAGCCTTGTATGATGATATGCATGTTTATTTCATAAGTTCATAATTTTTACTATACACTTACTGTTTACGTATGTTCATGTATGAATGATATACTTCAATTAAAACAACAAAAATAAGGCAAATAAACATTCTCGTGACAATAAGTAAACAAATTAATCATAGAAATAATTTTTAAAATGTTAGCTCTCTCTCTGTCTTTATTTTTTTTCGATTGCCAATTGCATATACCTGAATTCGCATAAAACAAGGTCCTGCTCTAATACGTTTTCCGATTCTTGAATACCTTGTTCACCTGCTAGAGAAAAGTTGAGGAGGAATCAAACTTTTCCTGAGACCTAATTTTAAAAAGGCTTTTTCAAAAACCGACCCAAACTAAACAGGCTGCAGGAACTTCACGATTTAGTACACTTATTACATCTTAAAAAATCAAATGAGTGTCAATCAACTATTAAAAACTCCTCTCCAGAAACTTTCATCAAATGCTACGATAAATGCTGATTTAAAGTAGAGAACTGTCTGCTCCCGTTAAATGGTAATCAGCAATCTTTAGCCACTTATCCATCAGCGTTTTTTCCCCTTAATTTAAATGACCTCTTCATGCATCAGTTCTACAAATTATGGAAGCTCTTCTGCTCATTAAACAGCCACCACTTTGAGCCACTATTCTGAGCTGCCCAGCTCTTCAGCATCCTTCAGCACGGACTGCAGGATTTGAAAACGAAAGGTCTGTATTTGAAGAAAACACATTAAGAGCATATCTCTGTCCTCAGCTACGGGTTTTAAGGGAGGAGGTCAGCTTACGGCATGTCCTGGGGATGCGTTATCTTCCGTGCCTTGCAGACTTTCAAAAAGAGGTAGGATGCTCCTGTAGTAGATTCTCCACCAGAGGTTGAGGAATGGTGCCTGGTGCTGGGACATATCCCCCAGGACAGAGCCCGTCTGGGGGTTGTACTTGTAACTCCAGGGCTTGGAGGACCCCAAAAAGTGCACAACTTTCACACTAGAACCAAATCTGAGAAGGAAGCAAAAAGGATTCTACTTTCTCCTTGGCACTGATAAAAGATGCCCAGAAATCAATCACCAACTGGGAGACACGTTGTTGACAATAACATCGATTGCTACTACTTTGATTTGGAGTTACATTTGTTTAAATTATTTTTTTTTAAATCAAAGTTTACAGTGTTTCATTTTCTTCATGACAATGAACATAACCATAACCCAGAAGTATCTTTCCCTAAACTGGAAGGCAAAACCAGGAGCCTTTTACAAATGGACAGTATAGCAGCCCAAACAGTCATATCCTTAAAATGAATCAAACAGTTGGCTTCTTTTACAAGACTCTCTTCAACTAATGATTTCTTGTTTTTTCATTATCACCCCACCCGAAACTTTATTAGACTTTTTCCTCTGATTGCCTCCCCATTTAACATTTTAATGCCAGATACACTTCATATCTCTTTGTGTTCCGTATGAGTAAACTGTATTTTACACATTTTAAAAAGGAGTAAGTTTTTTTTTCACTTCCCCAGGAACCAATTTCTGCTTCCTTTGTGGCAATAGGAGATGTTTTTGCCCTTGAGAATACATGTTCTAGAAGTATCCATTCCCCAGATTATTCTCTATTTTCATTTATAACAATGTTTCATATGTCAGCAATTCTCAAACTTTTTGGCCCCAGGGCCCTTTTACACTCGTAAAAATAATTGAGGACCCAAAAAATGTTTGTCCAGTTTGGTTCTGTCTTTATCTACTCTATTAGAAATCGAAACAGATTTTAAAAAATGGATTTATCAATTCATTATAAAATAATAAACCCAAAAAATAAACAAAAGCAAAAAAAAATTTTTTTTAATGCAGTAAATGTAATGGTGCTTGTTAACCTGTTAACTTAAATTTCATACTTTTCATGAAAACAGCAATATTTTCCAAAAAAAAAATAAAAAGAGTGAGTAGAGTGGCATAGACTGGCCTAAGAGGAGGCACAGGTTCTCATATCTCCAGGCTTGGTCTGCTTTGTTATCACATTTCATGCAGTGTCTCTAAAGTTCAACCAGATACTCGTGAGAAAACGAGACCAAAAAGGGCAAATATCATCTCAGATTATGTTTCGAAAAGTAGTTTGGACTTTGCAGAGCCTTTTAAGGCTTGTGGGAAACTCCCAGGAGGGTTCCTTGGTAGCACGTTGAGAAACACTGTCATAAAGCACAGCCACCTTCCCTCCTGGTACTTTGAATCCCAAGAGCAGACGGGACAACCTAACGTTTTTCCATCTGCCAAAGGCGGATGTCTTCTGAGAGCTGAGCTGCTGAACGGAGGCACGCCTGAAGCTCGGCCAGGGCAAGGGTCTTAGTTTTCAGCTTATCTGAGGCTGTACAGCAAATACCAAACACTGGGGTGGCTTAAACCATGGGACTTTACTGGCTTATGGTTTTGAGGCTAGGCAAGTTGTGAAATTGGGGTGATAGAAAGGCAATGCTCTCCCTATCACATTCTGTTCTCCTTTCTCTTCTGGGTTCCGTTGACTCCTGGCTCCCAGCTGCTCCCCATGGCTTCTTCTCACCATATCTGAATCTTTTCTGCTTATAAAGGAATCCAGATTAAGCCCACATCTTAACTAAAATAACATCTTTAAGAGGTCCTATGAGCAATGGGCTCACACCCACAGGAATGAAGTCAAAATGAAGAAGGAGTCTACGCTGGGACACATAATCCAACCCAACAGAGCAAGGAACTTACTGTTTGAAAGCAGGACTGTAGGTGTAGGCTCTGTTGCTAATTAGGTTGTAGATGAACGGCAAATGCTTGTAGATGTCAGCCGTTGACCAGTTACTGAAGAAACTATTCAACAAGCCTTGATCAGCCCCTAAATAATTAACAAACACCCAACATGGGTTAATAAAGAATGGTACAACACACTTCAAGAAGGCAAGGGCACCAAATAAATATTTCAATATTTCCAATTACACTTCTTCTCTCTGGAAGCAAGAACCTTACCTCTGTCTTGAAAGTGATGGATAACTCAAACAATTAATAATAAAATTACATATTCTTTCCAAAATTCTCCACTCTTCTCCTAATGAATACTATGTGCTAGCAAAAAATGCTTTTCCCAACATGGAGATATTTTTGCCAGATTCATTAATGCAAATTCCTTACCTAGAGGCAGTTCTCCATTGTTCTAGTATTTTTTCTTTTACATTACAAAAATTTCAGCAAATTTCCTTTCTACCGACTGCCATTCAATCAAATATTTGGCTTCTGGTTGGCTCACTTTAATTCTTTCCTTTATTCTATATCAGGGGTTGGCCAACTTTGATCTGTCTGTGCCTGATTTCAGAAATAAAGTTTTATTGGAACTCAGCCAGCTCATGTGGTCTGTGGCTGCAGTCACACTACAACTTCAGAGCTGGGTAGTTGTAACACAAACTACAAACACAAAGTGTGGTCCACAAAACCAACAATATTTGTTCAATGCTCCTTTTCAGAAAAGTTTGTTCACCCTATTCTGGATGATTCGGATTGCTGAGGCCATTCTTTCTCACAAAGGATAATTCCAATGGTTCTCTCTGTTGCCAGTTTACTTACTTCTGTATTTTTTTTCCCCCATCACCTCACCTGGCTTCATTCTTCAATTCCATCTTTAACTCACTTAGTTTGTCATTCACAGATAACAAGGGAAATGGGCATGGAGCAGAGTGGGGCTGCTGGCAAAACCCAGCTTTCTCTCCTGCAAATATTCAAGCTCCCCCCTTTACCGTCAAAGCTGCCATGTTTCATCGCATGTTGTAGCAGGAGGTTATGGGTTTTGAGAGAGGGTTGGAAGACAAAAACCCCGCTGTTGAAGCAATCGGGCCATCCAGGATCAGGAGCTGCAGAAAACTCTCCCCTCTCGAACAGCTCATCAATATTGGACAGCACCTGGAGAAGCAAAACGTGGAAACCTGAGCAGCCCTACCCTGTCCTCTGGTATCAGGAAATCCAGATGGACCAAACGTTCCAGTGGTTGGAAATCTGTGCCCAAATTTTGAGTGACTCTGTTAAGTCCTTTAAACTTATACTCAAAGGAGATAAGTGCCTGAATAAGATCACCTTCCAGTTTATTTCAAGTGATTGAAGTAATGCTGTCACTAAAATTAAATGGTTTTGCCAAGATTCCTAAGATTCTCCATGGAATCTCTTGATTATATATCCTCCCTAATCTAGCCAATGTGACAAATAAAACTATGGAAACCCATGAAGAGAGATGCTTCCAGTCATTATAATGTAATCAATTGCCTTGAAGAATTTGGCTACTAATTCTGTTTCCTTCTAACACATATTGGCTTTCTACATTGGACTCTGTTTGGGAAGCACATTAGTCTGATTACCGTATTGTTCTTATTGTCCTCTGTACCCCTTCCTCTCCCTACAGAGTTGTTATTTCAATAACCAAGGCAGGGAAGCAGTTGTGACTCAAGCAACTGAGCTCCCGCCTACCACATGGGAGGTCTCAGGTTTAGTTCCCAGTGCCTCCTGGAGAAGATGAGCAAGACAGAGAGTTGTGATGGGCAGGTGTGG
>JAQZBX010031801.1:0-26150 GCA_029593785.1 Cabassous unicinctus
TGGATTTTTATCTAGTAATGGGTTTGAATTTCTTATGAGGTTAATGTTTTTCTTGATATGAAAATTATAATTTATTGGAAAAGATGAAAACTATATAAATGCTAAAGTAAACTAAAAGTTTAAAAGGAGAATGATAATAAGATTTGATGTTGGTTATATGTCTTACATCTATCCCTAAAGTGGTGAAATTAATAATATAGATATGTATCAAGTTCATTGGAAAAGCAAGTCTTTCTTTCTAGATGGATGAGAATAAGTACTTCATGTAGTAGTAGATGCTTGAATTGACATAAAATGGAAATGCAAATGTTAAAGAACAAAATGTATGGAAAAGTGTGATTCATAAATATATCTAAACTGAATAAGAAAAGAATGATTTTAATAATATTTGACACTGGGTGAGACCTAAATTAAAAAAAAAACTCAGAATTTATTCACTGATTACATTTCATTGTATGTGAGTATGTGTAAGAGAGTTTTTGTGTGTGCATAAGTGTGTGCTTTCTATAGGAACACAGAGTAGAACTGTTGCTTCTTTAGAAATCTGGTACATATCAACTCAGGCAACAATGTACAAAATATGGGCCTTCATTATTACTCTACAATTATTTTGTCTTCACTTAGCCAACAGCACAATCACTATATCAATTAATGGTCACTATCAAAACCAAGAGTAATTTTCTGTATTTAATATGTATTCATGAATTTTAAGGATATGATGTACATGAACCCAGTTTGACTATATTATGACAGGACATAATATGATGTCTTAGCATAGACATACTGCCATTTATTATATCAATTGCTGAACTCATTCATTAAAAGACTGAGAATTCCCAGGTCTGGAATGATTCTCAATGGTTCCCTCACTTGGATTTCTTCCACTTGATGAAGCCCTGACCCTTAGTTTAGTTGTCCTTCAGTACATCTTTCATGGTTTCCTTCTGTATGCTGAAGATGAAGGGATTCAGGAGAAGTGTGATCACACTGGAGAAGATAAAGTGTATCTGGTTAAGATGGAAGTTGCTCTTCTGTGATGGGCAGACATACACAAACATAGAGACACAATAGCACATAGAGACTACAGTGAAGTGAGAGGCACAGGTGGCAAAGGCTTTCCATTGACTTTTGCTTGAGGGTATCTTCAGAATGGTGGAGATGATATAATCATAGGAGACCACTGTGAGTGAGAGGGAGCTGATGAGCAGGACAAGGGAACTGAGGAAATCCAATAGCTCAATGGCATGTATTTCAGCACAAGCCAAGTAGAGAAGGGGTGCAATGTCACAGAAAAAATGATCAATCTCTTTGTGGCCACAGTATGGTAGCCTTGCCTTACAGATGGTGGCTGGAAGAATAAGAAGAAAGCTGCCTACCCATGAAAGTATTACAAGATGGACGCAGAATGAACTGGTCATAATCATAGGGTACTGAAGGGGGCTGCAAGTGGCCACATAACAGTTCTAGGACATGACAACAAAAAAGGATAATTTAGTATATACAGAAAGGAAGAAGAAATAGAACTGGGCAAGGCATTCATTAAATGAAATGCTCTTCTTCTCTAACAGAAAGCCTACCAGCATCTTGGGAACAACACATGTGGTTGTTAATATTTCACTGAAAGAGAGATTGTTAAGGAAGAAATACATAGGTTACTAGGGCCTACAGTCCACAAGAATGAAGGTAATTATGAGGGCATTTCCAAAGACAGTCACCAAATAATGCAATAAAAAAATGAAGAACTAGAAGCCCCCAATGACCACGGTGGTAGGTAACCCAATACAAATAATCTCTGTCACCATGGTCCAATTGACTATCTCCATTCTGGGTGGGGATCACTTCTCTTAAGAGAACCAAGGAAGAGAAAAAGAGCAAAATGCAGCACTCATTAAAACAGAATCCTCTAAGATAAAAGAAATTAGATAATTTCTTAAATTTTTCTATTTATATGAAAAATTAGCTACATGAATGAAAAATACAGCTGATTTTAACATATTCTAACTTTCAGAAAAAATATGAAAATTGATGTTCCTTATAATTAAGATATATAAAAATTGAGTTCCATGACAGTTTTTTCTAGTCCTACATCTGTATTTCATAACACAAATGATAATGTAGTAACTACCATATTCTTATATCTTGTCAATAAATATATGTCATTAAGGTTATTTGAAGAAAACTGCTTTTAATCAATGTAAGAAATAAAGATTTATTTCAATAATTAAGAATAATTTAATTCTTCATTGATTTTATTTCAAGCACCTGGCTTACACCAAATATTGAAGATATTATCTAGTTAGTACAAGTCTTAATTTTGCAGAACAAAGATAAACTGGGTACTGCCTCTATGTCCTCATGTTTAACTACTGTGAGTAGACAGTATACTTCAACCAATACGGGCGATTGGAAATGATTTTGCTAATCATCCTTTAGATATTTAAGGTGGTTGACTCTAGAGAATCTTAAATTTTACTAATATCTTCTTTAAATTTTATGGTACTCAATGGAATTTTATCTATTAATGGAGATCTTTTAAATAGTAAAAAAATAAAAACTTAAAGGAAATATATTGCTTGAGTATTAAGTTTCTAAAAATTTTTGAGACTTTCTTGAAACAAATTTTCAGAATAAATGAAAAAGTCTAGAATGCTTCCATAAATGTCTGTGACTGCATTAACCAGAAATGTAAATGAAGGGAGAAAACACTTCCCTTCATAGAATGATAGCTCTTATGGCATATAATTAAATTGGTAGCATCAGTGAACAGAGAAAATTCCAGATTTGAAAATGACATAAAAATCCTGTCATCTTAAATGAAAACAAGAATTTTCCAATAATATGCCATTTTGACAGGAAAAGAATATCTAGAGAGTTTATCTGGCCAAAGACAACTTGGGAAGAGCAATAATCAAATTTCTGAATAAAGTAAAAATAAAAGGAAAGAACAGAGAAACTTTTCAAAAATAATGAAGCATCCAATGAAAATCTAACACATCAGTTACATCTAACACATCAGTTATAACATTATCAATGAAAACAAACACATAAATGGATTAAGCTCAACCAGTCTAAGTATCAGATAAGAAACAGAAACAAAACAAAAGCAAAAATTAACTTTATTCATTTTGTAAGATATAAACATAAATAAAATGGATGAAGAAGTTGTAGAATAATAAATTTCCATTGCAGATGCAAATATCCATGGATATATGAGACAATTAAGGTTACATCATTATTTTCAAAGTATATGTAAACAATACCTAGATTAATAGAGAATATTAGCATAATAAAATATTTTGAAACACTCTCTCTATGTTTTCTCATCATAAAGGAGGAAAGGAGCTATGCTAAGGATGATGTTAATATTATTGATGAAGTCAATTATTTATAATCAAATTATGAAAATACATTCAATTTTTTATGTGGGTGTCCAATAATTGAATCAGTAGAGATAAAGACAAATTTCATTCATTGATATGAAATCAATATTAAAATATACTTATCCAAAATATGTGATTGTATATTGTAATTACAATTAAGTACTTGAATGATGGGTTTTTCTTTAAATTAATCAAAATAAATTAAATGCAATCTAGTAAAATAACTAGTACAAATTTAATATCTACCAAATATACTTACATGCAATTAAACCACAGCAATTTAGTAAAAAATCCTAAACTCCATAAAGACATTATTAATATTTCATTTTATTTGTCTTAGAAGTGGAAAGCAGAAAAAAATTCAACTCACATAAATGTGATTCCAGTGTAGCATATCTTGTCTTTCAACAGCTCCCTTAAGAATCTGGGTTTAGACTGTGACCATGGAGTTAGTGTAAGGAATTGTAAAATGGAAGGCCAGACTGTCAAGTATCATTATATTATTGCAGAATACAGAATGAGTCAAGGTCCTTCTTAATTTTACTCTGCAGGTGGTGGTGAGTGGAGAAATGGGGGAGAGAGCAATGGAAAGAGATAAAGAAAGAGGAAGAGAAGGTGAGGAACAGAATAGGGAGAGAGAATGATTGATTAAAGGAAGATACAAGGAATAAAATCTTTAGGCAAAAGGCTTTTGAATAGGTCTTAAGAAAATTGATGAGGAAGAGTGACCACTAGAGACACCAAGCAATGGAATACGTTCAGAAAGCTAAAAATGGTGAGATTCTGTGTTAATAATCACTAAATTAATTTACTTATAATAATTTAAAATAAATATTCAAATCAATTATTCAGAGATTTCAAGACTATACCACCTTCTCTTACATTGAACTCTCAAAGAATTCTCCAACATCTACCGTGGTTTGAGGCCATCTTATTTTCAGGACTAAGACTTTGTATAACTTAGGAAATATTCCCATTACGTTTCCATGCTCTTCTTCTAAGACATCCAACTTTTCCCTTTAACAATCTCTAACCTTGCTGTATGAAATATATCCATGAACAGGAGAAATTTCTTAGTTCAGGAAAAATCAAGAGGAGGTTGGACTTTTTCTTTTTTTTTAATGGGCAAAATACTTTGCTGAACAAATGATCAAATTTTCCACAAGCATGCACAGTGTATGTAAACAAATGCACATATATGCATATGTATTTATATATAATTTTACAAATATTGGTATGTATTGTGAAAATTTTTATTTTTACCCACAATAAAAAAAAATAAAACAAAAAATAAAACACATTGGGTTTTTTAAAAATTCCTTTGAAAATTTGATTAGATGAAATATTTATATGAATATAATTACTGTTCAAATTTAATCTTCTTTATTTCCATGCAGTTTCTAATTGGCCTCACTCTTAAACACTGCTAGTTTTATCCTGAATGAGTTCTTTAGCACTCATAGTTTTTATGCAATCTTGCCACATCTATTTATTTAGTAGATATGCATTGTTTTCATATTCTTTTAATAGTGACCTATGAAAAGACAACAGTTTTCACTGACTTATCAGATCTAAATTTAACAATCTATTATCCAGTTCGAAGAGGTTGGACTTTGTTCCATTTTTCTTTCTTTTAAAATCGGTCTCCAGAGACAAGAGGAGGGGTTTTCATAGGAACTGCTGAGACCAGATCACTTCTAAGGTTGAGCTGCTTTCAAATTACCACAGGACAACTCTACAGCACAAACCTAAAAGAAGGTCTCCCTGAGGTTAACAAGGCTTTAAAATCAATACAGGATCCCTCAGGGTGAACCTTTTTATGAAGAAGAAAGCAGCCTAATTTTTTCTCTATACAAAATTTGCATCATAAACTCTACTATGAATCTATTCCATAGAGACTCAAGTAAATATAGAAAAATTTATTTCTCAAAAGACTTTTTAAAGCAAAGGGCCAAAGAGCTTCAAATAATTTGTATAATAATTTTCATGCATATATGCATGCACATAAGTAAGTATGTGTGCATGCATGTGTAGATGTGTGTTTGAATATAATCTATAACCACGCAATACTTCAGAGCTGCAGTTAGCTATCTTTCAATATTGGAAAGAATGGAATTCAGTTACTGCTCATTTTTAGTGACTCTAATGAATGTGCAGAAGTATTTCACAAACAGAAATCAATACGTGTGAAATGCTAAGATATACTATTAGGGTTTCCACTTGTGGTTGAGCATGTGTGTCCTGCACTAGAACCTTGGAGAGGGATTTGAGAGGGGCTGAAATCCATCGCACCCACATGGCTATGAGTGCCTCTGAACTAGGGCACTGGGGAGTCTTTTGCGAAAGGAGTTTCTCACTTGGGTTTCTTTTCACACTTTTCATACACAGAGGGATCATTTTCACTAACTTACACTGAAACTTCTTATTCACTAGTTGTAGCCCTTTCTAACATGCATGTAAAGCTTTTTTGACCTTCAAAACTTTATGTCTAATCACAGTCAATCATGCATTATATTATTGATCCAATAATAATTAGTTGTTATGGACTATACAAAAATGTTCCTTGGCTTTGCTTGTATATTCTTCTTCCTATATTATTCAACAGCTCCTTCTCTCTACAGATAGAGTGAAATTCCCTCTTCATTATCCAACACTGATTTAAACCCTTTTTTATATTTTCTATGGTCATAAGTTGAATGATTAGACACTGATTTTAATTCCCTATACTATTCCATACTCAAATATACAAGCATACACACATAATTTTAGCATTTTGCTCATAGATGACATTTTACATGTTCATGTGTCTCTCTGTTACAATTATCAATGATGTTTAGTGTCAGGAAATTATTTTGCTCATTTTTGAAACATCATTTTTTAGAAGAGTAGCACAGAGCACGTGGTTAAAATATTTGATAAATGAGTAAATGAATTAGTGAATGAATGAAAAAATGAACAAAAGAAGCAGGAAAAATTAGATCTTATAATTCTGGCACTTTTATAGAAAAGTAAAATTTGATAACTGTAAACGTCTTTCTGGAAGAGAATTCCAAATGAATACTCTGCACATTACATTAGAAAGCTGGAATAAAATATTATTTCAACATATCATCCATGAGGAGTCTGGATATGAAGAGATACAGAGATACTAAATAGGATTTAATTTGATAAGTTCAGAAATAACACATAAAACTAATAACTGGTTCCTATGTGCAAGATTTGAGCAGGGGGATTGCATGTGATACCAACCATGAAGGGATTTTTATATGTATACTTTCTGTCAAGTCAGAGTTGAAGAGAAGCGGTTTTAGCTCATTTAATTCCTTCTTCATATCAACCATAGACTTTGATAATTTTGAGAAATCATACACTGAAAATATGAGTTATGAAAAGTTCTCCTCATTAGGTTTGAGTTTGCATATAGAAGACAATTTACCCACTTGCAGTTTTCCAAGAAATTTATTTTCTTCCAGATATGCCTTACTACAGTTCTAATCAAAGTGAATTTCTGTAACACTTCGAATCCACAATCAATCATTCCGTATCTGACTACATTGCTTCAAATTGCAGAAGCACACAATTAACTGGTTATTTCATGTTTTATTTTTAACTCTGCAAATAAATTTTACATCATTTAAAAGCATGAATCTGACTTCATATATCTTCCCTACTACAAAAAATGTCTAGGAAAGAGTAAAAATAAAATATGGGGTCAATTCCATAATGCTGGACAGATTCATTTTGGAATATATCGAGTGATTCCCACACAAGTTTAAATCAGGAAAGCTCTACAAATAGCTCATTGCAAGTACTGCAAAAATACATGCACTAAAATAACAGGAAAAATAACTCAATAAATTCATTTTAATTAATTTAGTTCTAAATAACAATCATTGGTCTTAGCTTAATAGGGATGTTGTAAGAAAGTACCACAAACAGGATGACTTAAAACAACAGAAATTTATTGTTTCATTGTTCTGGGTGGTAGAAGTGAAATCACATTTCCAGCAGGGCAATAATTCCTCTGAGACATGTATGGGGAGAATCCTGTCTTGCCTTGTCCTAGCTTCCTGTGGTTTGCTGCCAGTCCTTGGTGTGCACTGACTTGGCAGCACTTCAATCTCTGCTTAAGAAGTCATAGTGGATTAAGGCTCTCCCTATGAGCCAGAGGTGAAAGTTTAGTGTCTTCTGAGGCCTTTTCTAAGTATGTGTCTTGCCTTGGGCATGTGCATTGCTTTCTAGATCCCCTGTTACCTGCAGGGCTTTTCAAAATAATATACCCTGAAGTAACTCTCTTTCCAGATTCCTCTCCCCCCCACCCCACCCCACCCCCAGCCCTTTGGCATATCAATTGTTTTCCCCAACTGTAGTCATTTGACCTAGGTGGCAACTATATGTTCATTTGCTTTTCAGTGTTTGCAAGGATCATCCTCTCTTTAGTTTTGTGTGTGTTTTTCCATGAAACAGTTCTGAATTAGGTGAAACTAGGCAAACATCTTACATCAACAGTCCAAGCCACTTCCAGACAGGTCAACCAAACACAATTTTTTCAAAACACTGTCCTCATTTTTCTTCATGGACATGGTACCCAAAGCATGAATCTACATTGTTATCTTCAAGAGTTCTCTTGTTTTAGCCAGTAGTTGGACAAGGCTAAGTTAAAATGTCATAAAGCTCTCTAAAATGCTTAAATCACCATTTTCTTTCAGCATCTGCTTGGATGTTCTAAACATGGAGTTATTTCCTTGAGTTCCAAGTTAATTCTGATAATTTCCCCTCATTTTCCATTGTTAGCTCGAGGGATGTTTCCTTGGAACTCCATACTTAGCTAATTTTGCTTACATCACTTTAATATATGTATTTCAAGTCTCAACTTAAATGTCTCCTTTTCCAATAAATCTTTCTTAAAATTTAAGTTCTCTCACTTGCTGTGAATTTGAATCCAGGACTTAAACTTCAACTTGCTTCAATGTATCATTTATTTTGTTAGCTTTCTACATATTTGTCAGCAAGCATGATATAATTTTTCTGGAACATGAACAGAATGAGGTTGACCCCACTCCATGAAGGTTCATAATCCAACGTGAGAGAAAGCAGAAGCTAACTCATAATTGCCATGCAGACCAAGGAAATCCTAGTGAAGTGCAGTGTCCTCAAAAAGCCTTCTGTTAAGGGGTTATATAAGTTGAGTCATGAAGGAAGAGGAAATTCACTATGTACCCAAGGTAAAAGAAAAAATTCAAATAGAGTTTCAGAGTGTGTGTATATTCATGTATAAATATATATACACATTTTAAAAATATTTTCTTTTACTATGAAAAACAGGGGTTGAAGATTTTTCTGTACTCTACTCTTCATGCCAAATACCTCATGCATCTTTTATTTATTGAATTAAACCATGTTACTTTCATGATAATTTAATTATATTTAGTGGCTGTTTTGTTGTCATCTTACTATTTATGAATGTTTTATGAATTCTACCATTTCTTGTCCAATATAGTTTTCCTTTATTTTTTAATGCAAAAAGTATAATTTTTAAAAAACACTCCCCAGTCTAGGTTTAGAGGGCTTAATACCACTCAAAAATAACATATAAGCCTAATTTTTAAGCATATGTAATTATTTTAAGATTTTTTAAAAAGATACTTATATTGGAGTTTTTGAGACGATTACAAGGTAGGCTTTCTGTGCATAAAATTTTAAGGGGTACTTGGAAAATAGTGTCTCTTTCTGATAACCAGGATTTGATTCTGAAATTCTAAAGTATTTGCTTCTATTTGCCTAAACCAATGTGCTATATATCAAATAGTTTAATTTCACCATTTACAGCATCACTGTCAATAATTCTCATTCTAAGTCTATTAAAATGTTCCTATATTCATGTGATTGGGGGATAGTTTTTAGTTTTTTTAAATGTTCTTTTCAGCTGGTATTTTCTGCCTATTGATATTATCACTTCATAGTAGAGATTCTGACTCCATGGCACATAGGCAATAACGTCACATGTTCTATGGCTCCGTGCTTCCATTTCTGGGGAAGCGCCTTGGGACTCATTAATGGAAATATAAATTTTAATGTTATCTTCTGAGAGAAAACATTAATAATGGAGTAAGGTTTGAATGGAGAAACTAATGTTAGTTTTTGTGAAGCATTAGGAGGGAATTTACCATAGGGCATTTTTAGGGTATTAAAATTGTTCTGCATGATCTTGCAATAATGGATACAGGCTATTTTATATTTCATCAAAATTTATAAAAGTGTACTGCTGAAAATGTAAACCATAATATAAATCATTGACCATGGTTAGTAGCAATGCTTCAATATATATACATCAATTGTAAAAAATGTGCCATCCACATGTATAATGCTATTAATAGGGGAGAGGGGAAAAGGGGGAGGATGTTGCATATATTGGAATTCCCTATATTCTGTATATGACTTTTCTGTAATCTAAAGCTTCTTTGAAGATAAAATGAAAAAAAAATAAGACACTGGGGGAATGCATGAAAGAAAATGTCACTGTACGTAGAACACAATAGATACTACAGCAATGAAAGACACAATGTCATATATATTCTTTATTATTTCATATTTTTCCAATTTTTTTGTATTTTATTAGTTATTTTTAAAAATATATTATTATTTCATCTTATTAATTTTATTTGGTTATTTGTTTGTTTCATTTTGAAGAAGCTTTGTATCATGGAAGGATCACAACTATGGCAGGGGAGGATCACTGGTGCAGAGTGTCAGTGATGTGTGATGCATGGGAGGATGTTCAACTGGGGTATACTGCTAAGGCATACAAATAATGAGTTCAGTGTTCATGGGGCATTGCCACGGTGGGTGGAGATCCACAAAATAACTGAAAGAATATCAAATTCCCATTCTGGGGAGCTCTGCCACATTCTCTAATGGGAAAGCAAGAATCCCCCAAGTACAGGGTCAGTGCCTGTGAAGGAGGATGGGCCATTGCAACAGGACCTTGATATTGATGACTGTACTTAAGAACCGTTTCTTTTGAAATTGAAACTTAGCCTAGTATTATATGTTGCTTAAGAGTTACTCAAATGTGGCTCAAATTGGCCTCTCTCTAAGCCAAAGTCAGCATATAAATGCATTACTTACTCCTGGCATGGGACATGACTCCTGGTGATGAGACTTCCTGGCACTGAAGAATTATTAACAAGCACCAACTAGCAATGCACCTGGAAAAACACCTTGACCAAAAGGGGGAAAGGGTAAATACAAATGAATTTTTATGGCTAGATTTCAAAGTGACTCAGGAGGCCATTCCAGAGGCTATGCTTATACACATCTCAACAGGATCTCATTGACTGCCACAGTAAGTATTGCCTCAAATAGTGGAGCTTCTGAGGGCTCTGGTGACATCCAGACACTATATGCAGAGCAGAGAGCTCAGGAGATTGACACCCTACCAGTGGGCCTTACTTTGGAATTTATGCTCCCCAGTGAGACAGACTTGGACTCAGTTGTGATTTCCCTACACATGGCTCTTCTGCCACTTTTGTGTGAACCTATAGTTAGTACTAGACTTGATAGGTGTATATCCAAGAGACTTAAATCTTTGGGCTGTCCATGTTCCAGTTGGGTCCTGAGTCTCAACACAGTTGCAATACATACTCTCCAGTTCACTGGACTCACCCAGGAAAACTATCAAGGAGTTGGTGATGGACAAAGCCAATCCCAAGGAATAAAGAGAGTATGCAACTTCAAGCCAGATAGTTCCATCCATCAACCTAATGGAATTTAAGACCCCTATCAATTAGAATTGGAGGGGACATCACCATCTCAGAATCCTCAGGTTTGGGGAATAAATGATGGACTAGAGTAGACTTATAGTTATTCTACTACAGACTTATTGCTATCCTAGCAATGGAAGAACTTCTTTCATTGATGTAAGGCATTGGCCACTGGAGGGTCTGAGGGAAGGAAGAAGGAAAAACAAGTTTAATATGGGGGCATTTTGGGGACATTAGAATTGTCCTGAATGACGTTGAACTGATGGATACAGGCCACTATATATTTTGTCATAACTTACAAATTGCACAGGACAGAGTGTAAACTATAATTTAAACTATAATTAATGCTTAGTGGCAATGTTCCAATATGTGTTCATCAATTGTAACAAATGTATCACACTAATGAAGGATGTTGTTAATATGAAAAAGTGTGGGAGGGTAGGGAGTGGGGACTATGGAAATCCCTTATACTTTTTATGTAACATTTATGTAATCTAAAGTATTTTTAAGAAAATAAAAACTGTATTAAAAAAGACCATATCAATAATATGTATGTGTATATATGTGTGTGTGTATATATATAGAGTTATATCTATTTTTTCCTACAGTTATATCTAAACACATTCAAAAATATATGTACCATTAACACTTTGTCATGCAACTTGCTCATATGTAACACAGTTTCTCACCTGCCTTTATATGTTTATGGTTTTGTTAGTGATATTATACATAATTAGGAATAATACAGAATAATATCAAATCAAACATTTTCTGTTATTATTTCTACCTTTGCTCATATAAACAAAATATAATTCCTCCTTTAGAAATCAGATGTTCATGTTTATTTCTTTTTATTTTTAATATATATTTGTCTTAACTCTTTAATCCTTTAGAAATATATTTACTTTCAGATAAAATTTCCCATTAATATTATATAATATTGGGAGTATTATATCTCGCACCCTTGTAATGCTTCTCACTAAATAAGAATTCCACCAATGTTTTAATATTAAATGTGAAATTGCATTGTTAACTTAAAGAAGATACTCCACATCACTTTAAAAATTATCAACCATTGCAACTTGGAATTGGTTTTGAATTCTACACAATTATTTTTGGGATATATCGAGGATGATTAAATTACTAGTATTATATTTATCATCCCTGCATTAATGGACTAAATTGTTTGAACTTATTATTCTAGGAATTGGGCTTGGCCTTTAGTTTAGTATTACCAAAGTTAGGTATTAAGGTGAGAATCATGTTCCTGCTGTAAAATGACTTTGAGGCTTTCCCTCAAATCCCAGGAAAATTTTATATTATTTGTGAACACTCTGTTATGTGAACATTATTAATTTCTTGATCATTTTAAAAAAGCACCATATTCAGTGTTTTTAGATTTATTTCTTGAATCATTCTTCAATTCCTTTCATGGTGATTTAAGCACTCATATTTCCTACTTTAGGAGCTAAATGTAGTCCACAACTTCCCAGAGAATGAAACATTTAGAAAATATTTTCAAATTCATAATCATCAATTTGCATATGGAATTTCAAAATGACTTTGTGTATGCTTAAGCAAGTAATAATGGTTGAGTACATTCTTATTATTCAAAAAAAAATAAATTAAGCTTTCTAAAGAAAAAAAAAAACAAGACAATTTAGAAAAATTTTTCATGAGATGAAGCAGATGTTATAGATTCCTGGGCTGCTCAAACAGATACCATGTAATGGTTCTGATTAAACAATGGGAATTTATTAGCTCACAGTTTTGAGTTTAGGGGAAAAGTCCAAATCAAAGCATCATCAAGGATCAAGCTGATGCTTTCTTCCTGAAAGCTGGTGTTCCAGTGATCCTAGGTTATCTGTCACATAGCAATGCACAAGGCAGCTTCTCCTGGCCTATCAAGGGTCATTGATGTCAGCTTCTGCTCCTAGTGGCTTTCTCACTATACCTTTCTGAATTTCATCTCACTTATAAAGACTCCATTAATAAGATTAAGACCCATTCTGACTATGCTGGGCCGCAATTAACTGAAGTGACCACATCAAATTTCATAATTAAAATGGGTTCACACCCACAGGAATGTAATAGCTTTAAGAAAATGTTTTCTGGATACATACAGCTCCAAACCAGCACACCATGATACCTTTGAGTGGTACCCTGATAACATACACATACACACAATTGAACATATGTAAGTACACACATATGTACACATTTGTGCACAACATACATACTTTCATGAAGAGATGACTTCTTAGTTATAGAGTGATGAATTCAACCCCTGATAACAATGATAAAAGAAAGGATGTCAGAGCCAAACAAGTTTAAGAACTTGGTTAATTAATATATTTCTTATCAGTTTATGTGTAACCACACAATTTCTTGTGTAAGGAGGGCACTATTAATGACAAAAGAGGTACAATGTATAATTTACATAGTCAACAGGCAGAACCCAAGACTTTTTGAGGACATTCACTCAAAATGTTGCTTGCATTAAATATATATTTTTATTTTCTTAATGGAAAACATGTAATTTCATTCCATTTGTTTCCTTTGCTTATAATTCCAAAAAATTGAATTGTTTTTCATAAGACATTTTTACCATTTTTTCTCTATTCATATTGAAATTTCCTTCTCCAGAATTTCTCACTTCCCAAGAAACTTCAAAAATTGAAATGCTACCACTGCCATAAGCCTCCTAAATTACAAATCTCCCCATTATGTTCTTTTATCCCAACATTGCTTCCATAGACTTGGTTTTATTCTCTCATGTGTCTGACGTCCCACATTTCTTTATCTGAGCCTTTTTGTAATTTAACATGATTTTGTACAAAGCATGGTAAATATATGGAACAAAAGTTACATTTTATTTATTTCCTTGATTTTTAAATTGTCTATTTGAGGACCTTCATTACTTTCAGTGTGGGAATTGTGTAACTTAATACATCAATGATTCTAAAAGCTTCACAAAAATTATTGAGTCTGGCAACATGTTATGAGTAGCAATAGATTATATGAAGTATGGTTCTTACTTGTGGATGCATAACCTTTATTTAGGCATTTACTTAAAAGGTAAGGTTGTGGGGTTCTGAAATTAGAGAAATGTAGATGGAGTGGGTGAGTGTGCAATGGAGTAGACAGGGAACTCCCTTCTGAGATGATGGTATTAACTGATGCATTTAAGAAGCCATGAAAAGAAGCCAGAAAGACAATTATGTTTCAATGGAAGTAAAGGCTCAATATGGGGAAATTTTCATAATCTATAATTTCTGAAAATGAGCTATAAAAATGGGAAGGACCTTAGTTAACATGAGAAGAAAATGATTTAGATAGACAGAACAACTATTTCTCCCTTCTGCCTCAAAGGAAGGTGTGAAAATAAAAATTTCCTCAGAATATTTTTTCTTAGGCAATGCCACTTCTCAAATATTGCTATTGGCAGGCAAATGTAAATTCTCAACACTTGTTTTTTTTATCAACTTTATTGAAATGTATCCATAAATCGTACAACCAGTGGCATTTGCTATAATCACAGAGTTGTGCATTCATCACTTCAATCAATATGAGAACATTCACATTAGCCAATAATAAAAATAATAATAACAAACAAGTCTAGATCTTAGTAGTCATCTCTCAACCTCTCTATTCGTCCCCTGCTGTACATAACTGCTAATCTATTTCCTTCTCTCTAATTTAGTTGTATTTATATTTTGTATAGATGGAGTCAAACAGTATTTAGTACCTATTGTTTACTTTCTTTCACATCCTAGTCAATTGGGAAATGTTGGAAGCTTTCATTCTAAGATCAGGAACAAGGCAAGCATACCTACTGTCCCTCTGTTACTCAACTTTGTGCTAGAAATTCCAGCCACAGCAATTAGACAAGAAGAAGTAATCAAAGGCATCCAAACAGGCAAAGAAGAAGAAAAGCTGTCACTATTCACAGATGACATGGTCCTATTTGTAGAAAATTCTGAAATATCTATGGCAAAGCTACTAAAGCAAATAAATAAGTTCAACAAAGTGACAGGATACAAGATGAACATGAAAAAATCAGTACTGCTTCTATACACTAGTAATGACCAAGCTAAGTAGGAAATCAAGAAAAAAATTCCATTGCAATAGCAATAAAAAAAGTCAAATATCTAGGAATAAGTTTAACCAGAGATGTAAAATGCCTGTAATCAGAATACTACCAAGCACTGGTAAAAATAAATAAAAGAATGCATAATCAAATGGAAAGAAATTTTTTTTCATGAATTGGAAGACTAAATATTGTGAAGATGTCAATCATATCCAAACTGATTTATAGATTCAACTTAATCCCAATCAAAATTCCAATGGTTTATTTTACAAAAACAGAAAAGGAAATTACCACATTTATTTGGAAGGAAAATGAAACCCAAAGAGCCAAAATCATCCTAAAGAAGAAGATTGAAGTAGGAGGACTCACACTCCCTGATCTTGAAAAGTATTACAAAGCTACTTTGGTCAAAACAGCATTGTATTTACATAATGATAGACACTTTGATGGAACAGAATTGAGAGTTCAGAAATAATCCCCCATTTCTATGGTCAACTGGTTTTTGAGAAGCCTACCAAGTCCACTTTACTGGTAAAAATCGTCTCTTCGACAAATGATGCTAGTAGGACTCGATATCCAAAACCAAAAGAATGAAAGAGGACCCATATGTCACTTTCTATACAAGAATTAACTTAAATAGATCAAAGATCTAGGAGGAACATAATCCTCCTGGATGATAATTTAGGGAAACATCTTCAAGAATTTGTGATAGCTGGATGTCTCTCAAACCTTATGTCCAAAGCATGAACAATGAAATAAAAAATAGATAAATGGGAATATCTCAAAATTAAATGCTTTTGCCCCACAAATACTTTGTGGAAAGGGTGAAAAGTCAGCCACCTCAATGGAAGAAAATATTTGGAAACCACATATCCAATAAGAGTTTAATATCCATGATATATAAAGAGATCCTACAACTCAACAATAAAAAGACAAACTATTCAATTAAAAAATGGACAAAGACTTGAATAGACACTTGGCCAAAGAAGAAATAATGGTGAAAAAAACACTTGGAAAAATGTTCAACATCACTAGCTTTTAGGGAAATGCAAATCAAAGCTACAATGAGATACATTTCACACCTTTTAGAATTGACACTATTAAAAAGACATAAAACTACAAGTGTTGGAGAGGATGTGGAGAGATAGAAATGCTTATTCACTGTTGGTGGGAATGTAGAATGGTACAGACACTTTGGAGGACTGTTTGATGGTTCCTCAGGAAGTTAAATATAGATCTGCCATGTGACCTCACAATACCACTCACTACTAGATATATACCCAGAAGAACTGAGAGCAGTGACATGAACAGACATCTGCACCTGATATTCACAGAGGCATTATTCACAATTGCCCAAAGATGCAGACAGCCCAGGCATGCATCAGCTGATGAATGGATAAATAAACTGTGGTATATTCATACAATGGAATATTATTCAGGTGTCAGAAGAAACAAAGTCATGAAGCATATGAAAATATGGATGAACCTGGAGGACATAATATTGAGTGAAGCCAGGCACACACAAAAGGACAAATATTATATTATTTTGCTGTTATGAACTATAATGAATAACTCATGGAGTTAATAACTAGAATATAAGTCACTAGAAAACAGAATGAGGTTAGATAATGGAAAGCTGAGGTTTAATCTGGGCAGAATTGGTAAAATATTTGCTTGTTATTTTATGGAAGTGATTAGGGATGGTGAAAGCCATCATAGAGTTTGTAATTAACAGTGTTAATGTTTGGTTATGATAGTGGTTGAAAACAAAGTCTAAGGTCCTGTATAACAGTAGAAGGAAAGCTAAAAATGAAACATGGGACTGTATGGCATAGCGAAACTTCATGCGAAAATGAGTATGGTTAATACTGCATATATAAGAATTTTTTTTTCTTACACAGAATAAATGTTTTTTAATGTTACAAGATGTTAATGTTAGGGTGATATTTGGGCAAAAATACAACCAAAACATACTATGGACTACACTGTAAAGTAATATTTTCATAGCATTCAACAGTTATTTTTAAGGTTAGTTTTATGATAAGTTATAATTGAATCCACTTCCCCATATACCGTTCAATACTTTGATTACTATGAAACTCTCCTAATTCTATATTTTTTATCTTCATTAATTACCAATCCACTATGTGAAGTGTCATATATAATGCTCTACACACACACACACACACACACACACACACACAACAAAAGAAAACAAAACAAAACATGATTCAGAGTACAGATTTTGGTACTCTGAAATACTAACCAGCAATACTAGAATGCAATTATCCTGTTAATTTGCTCATCTGTACATTCATCAAATATTCCAACCACTTACTATACCCCCAAATGCTGAGTTCTAATATATATAAAGTGAATAAGTTATTATCCTGGATAATTTCACTGCTAAATATTTGAGAGGTATAAAAACAAGTGGGATATAAGCTATGTTCAAAAAGCTATAAGAGGTGTGGGTGTAAAATTCCAGCAAATACCAAGGAGAAGAAAGAATAACTAGACTTGCAGTCAGAGAACACAAAAAGTTTGGAAATTAGTATTAGGTCATAAAATTGAATTTCTCCTAATAGAAAAAAGGGAAGAAAAACACTATAGGAAGAGTCACATGCAATTTCTGGCTGATGAATATAATGCATAGTTGAAAATAATTGGAAATAAATGTTGACAGATATGCAAAATTAAAATTGAGTTAGACCCTACACACACTCAGGTAGGACAACAGAGAATACAGAGTGGACCTTAAAGAAAATGAGAAAAATTGCTCTCTTTGGAAGAACAGATAATAAAATGGTACCCTACAAATAATTTATTACAAAAAAACACCCACTCCCATCCACACCCTTCCCACTCTTGTTTGAAATGTGAGATGGATTTCAACTAATCATGTGCCTATAGAGGCAAACATGCTTAGCCATGCTTGCTGGCATCATACAAGCCTGAAGTCAATGAACTGGATACTGTTTGGACAAGAAATCCTCCATATTTATTAAAAACATTATGGTGAGAGCATTTTGTAATTTAAACCAGACTCACCCACTGAAAATAATTTATTAAAAATAGTGTTAAAAAGTCCCTGATGTTATAGAGCAACTAGCTTCCTTGATAAATAAAATTCCTACCTTCATTTTTTTAGGTAAGAATTTCACAGGAAAAGAATGAATCATGTTTGTGAAACTCATTATGTATTTAGTCTTAACATTTCCCTAGGAAACCAAAATTTTCTGCCTTTATTAAATCTCCCAGGAATATATTAATTAAAAGTTAGCAAACCTTGCAGAGTGAGTGCAAACATGGCTCATTCCTACTCAGTCAGCTCCCTGAGGAGGCATGAATAAGCCCCTCTTAAAGACTTGTTAGTCTCTAAAAGCCTTTCTTCCTGGCTTAGTTTCAACTCTTCAATTGCCACATAATAAATTACTCATCCTTACAAGGGGACTGGATTAAATAGGTGTTCTGAAAACCTCAATCTCTTGGCACTGAAGCCCAATTTCCAGGAGAAAAAGTGGTACAAAAATGGGAATGTCTTCTGCTTCTTCCTAATTGAAATAATTTTCCATTGGATAAGGGTCACATTTTGTAAGGCAAGACTATGGTATGATAGAGGAAAAGGTTTCTGTGCTTGTAAAGAAGATGGGACTCTTACTGAGAATATTTCTTAATAGGACTATTAAGAGTGTTATATGCATCAATAGATGATGTTTCGGGTTTCTTTGAAGGTGGACTCTATAGACATTCATTGAGTATTGTTTGATCAGATCTTTATTCAAAAGTTTACTTTGAGTAAATCATGAATGATTTATTTCAAGGAGAAAGTAACGTGTATTCTCATGGATTTTCTTTTCTTTTGTGACTACTTAGAATTTCTTCACTTCTTCAATGTTCAACTTTTCTCATTACCTTCTGTAATCCCCTACCAAACACCTATTGGCCAGGCTTAATCCTAGGCACCTTATCTAAGTGGTTGGTCAAAATTATACAACTCTGGTATAACTATAGTATTTATATGAGGGAGTCTCTCTGTCTCTCTCTGTCTCTCTTTGTCTCTCTCTCTCTCTCTCTCTCTCTCTCTCTCTCTCTCGGTCTGTCTCCTCTTGCTCTCTCTTTCTATATCTTACAGGGATGCATATGTAATGCAATTAAGTTATCAAGATCATCATCTCATATTGTCTTGTCTATTCACTATAAAATGTTGAACACTTTTTTGATAGCCTCATTTTTCTGTGCATTTAATATTTCTTTGCACTACTCCAATGTTTCCTGTCTCCAGATATTCTTAAAGAGAATTAATTACAGTGCATGTCCTAATTTAAATCTCCTTCTGTGTGAGCTGATTTTTTTTCTCTACAGTGTTTCCCATGAAAGAAATAACAATAGTTAAATGTGCTTTTATGAAATTTGGGATATTTGACTTAAATAGTTTTTTCTATAAAAATAATATTAATAGTGCCTAGTAATGTGTAAGAATGCTTAACGCTTTGTTTAAAAATAGACTCTTTAAATTAGACTTTTTAAGATTAAGCTTAAAATATTTTGGTCACTTCTGAAAAGAATGTCATTCTGGCAATTCATTTGGAATTGTACCTTCTTCATAATAATTTTGTAATATTGGTTCCTGTTAAGATATATAACCAATTATTCCATTCATGCCAGTGTGTGAATTTCACATAATTTACTTCCAAAGAGTTGGCCAAAAATATTATTAAAACATATTTTAATCTTTTTATGCTTTTTGAATCTTTAAAATATAAAAAAATTGCAACAATTTTTTCATTACTATGTTATTTATTTCTGCCTCTGCATGTATTTCTTAATTTCCTTTAGTGAATATGATGTAATCTCTAATGTCATATAGTTTCATGACATTGCAACATTCACTAGATATTATATCATTTCCCAAAATCAACATCTGCTTTTTTTAAACTTATTTTGAGTTTGCTACACTGAAAAATAATTTTCCTGCTCTTATTAGTACCACACTAATTTCTACTCTATTTTTTCTGTTTTTTTTTCCTGATGTGTTTATCCATATACTTACATTTAATATTT
The DNA here is from genome assembly GCA_029593785.1 of Cabassous unicinctus. Lineage (NCBI taxonomy): Eukaryota > Metazoa > Chordata > Mammalia > Cingulata > Chlamyphoridae > Cabassous > Cabassous unicinctus. The sequence goes on from JAQZBX010031801.1 coordinate 20,298, forward strand.
TTTTATCCATTATGTTTTCTGTGTTTTCTGGCAAATAGCATATAGCCACATAGGGTTTTTTGTTCCTGTTTTTAGAAACTTATCTGGAAGATTAATCAATTCATGTTTATTTATACATTACTATTACTGTACTTTTATTAACTAGATCACTATTTTCAAAATACTTCATTTGTTTTTAATAATTTGTTATTTGCATATTGATTATATTTACTTCATTTTCCTTCTTTTCTTTGTTTAGAAAATCTTGTTGGTGCCTCTCATGATTGTTAAAAGCATTTAATCTGCAAATAAGTTATAATTTTCTACCCATTCTTTTTATATTATTGTTTTTTAGATTTGAAGATTATTTGTACACTACCAAATCTTTGCAAATTTATGTTAGATAAGCCACTGTTGGTTCTAATCTTTATAGATAGAAATATTGTTTCGGGTCTTTTGTAACTGTGACTAACTCAGCTGCAAACCTTAGTTGAAATTTCCCATATTCTCAAAAAAATATTAAAATAAAACTACTCAAATATTGGTGACATTACAAATTTGTCTTCTTTACATATTCCTTTTGCATGATATACAAGGTCTTTAAGATTAGATTAAATCTCAATGGATTTCAAAGTAATTCAAAAGTAGAAAAAGGTTTGAATGGAGGAAGCTCTCTTTAAGTCTATAGATATAATCATCTAAAGTATCTGAAGGACAATCTAATTCATTGTTATTTCTTCACCCTTCCTGACTGTCTGACTACTAAAATCACATAAAGGAAAGAACCTCCGTTTAATTGGTAGCCATGTGCCCACTTTCAAGTGTGACCTTTAAAGATGAAGTTGTAAATCAAAAACTTGGACCTGGAGGCATGTACTGTCAGTTATGTTCTCTCAACTTCTTAGACACAGCAGTCTCTACAAGGTAAACCTTGAAACTTTGTTAATAAGCCATTCTGATATGTACTGGTAGAAACTAAATACTTTATTGGTATATTTATTAAACACTTAGATGACAAAAATTTTATTCTTGAACTATTTAGATCTGTTATCATTTTTATACATATTCCTGTGGGAACTAGGGAATATAAAAGAGAATAATGTTAGAGAAGCTGAGTTTCATTATAACTACATATTAATTTTTGTAGAGAAATATTGCACCCAACCATAATTTCAGTTATATTGAAATTGACTAAAATAACCTCTTCTAAATTTGTCTTGAATTCTGTGTTTTATTAAGTAATTCATATTTACCTTCCGTAATTCTCTTTATGATAAATAGGAATGTAAACAAGGAAATGGGAAACTGGACATTGGTGACTGAGTTTATTCTTGTGGGGATACCCACAACCAGAGGACTTGGGGGCCTCCTGTTCATGATGTTTTTATTGGCCTAATTGGTGACAATCCTTGGAAACACCATCATTACCCTGATTCTTGTGGATTTCAGGCTTTACTCACCCATGTATTTTTTCCTCAGTAATCTCTCTTTCAGTGAATTATTAACCACAACCTATGCTGTTCCCAAGATGCTGGTAGGCTTCTTATCAGAGAGAAAGACCATATCATTGGAGGATGCTCTTCACAGTCTTATTTCTACTTCCATTCTGGATGCACTGAGTTTATCCTTTTTGCTGTCATGTCCTATGATCATTACGTGGCCATCTGGAATCCCCTTAAATACCCTACAATTATGAACTGCTCACTCTCTATCTATCTTGTCCTCTTCTCCTGGGTGAGTGGCTTTTTCATCACCCTCCCATCCACCATTATAAAAATATTGTGGCCCCAATGTGATTGGTCACTTTTTCTATGACAGTTCTCCCCTCTTCCACTTGGCCTGTGCTGACATATGTGCCATTGAGCTCATGGATTTCCTCAGTTCCCTTGTCCTGCTCATCAGCTCCCTCTTACTCACAGTGGTCTCCTATATTTATATTATCTCCACCATTCTGAAGATACCCTCAGGACAAGGACAATGCAAAGCCTTTGCCACTTGTGCCTCTCACTTCACTGTGGTCTCCATGGGCTATGGGATCTCCATCTTTATGTCCATCCCTCACGGTAGAGCAGCCTGCACCTCAACAAGATCCTCTCTATCTTCTCCAGTGTCACCACACCTCTCTTGAATTCCTTCATCTTCATTCTACAGAATGCATCCATGAAAGATGCTCTAAAGGACACCTTAGCCAAGGGACAGAAATTTCTCAAAGGACTGGGTGCTTGTGACCGAATATTTGTGAATCAACCCTGTGGATAGTCATACTTACCAAGAATGATTCCAACCTCATCACAAGGTATTTTTAAATGGCACATACTCTAAATTATGACACAGGAACAATTGTGTTATCATAATATTTTGTGTTTATGCACAATTGTTTGTTAAAGATGTTTTATATCAATTAAAAATTGCAGTTTTTATTTGCATACTGATAAAGTGGAATTTTTTTACAACTGCCCAAAGATGAAAACCACCCAAGTATATATCAAATGATGAATGGATAAACGAAATGTGGTATACACATACAATAGAAAATGAGTCAGTCATAAAAGGGAATGCAGTTCTGATGCATGAGACAACGTGGATGAACATTAAAGATACCATGTTTCATGCAAAAAGCCAGGCACAAAAAGACAAATATCATGTGATCTCACTTATATGAAATAATTAGAATATGCAAATTCGTAGAGTCCCAAAATAGAATACAGGTTACCAGAGTTGCAGTGGAGGTAAGGAATAGGAGTTAATGATTAACAAGAACAGAGGTTCTGTTTGTGGTGATGGAAACATTTGGTAATGGATGGTGCTGATGGTATCACAAAATTGAGATTATAGTTAACACCACTGAAATGTACATTTGCAAGTGGTTAATATGGTAACTTCAAGTTGTATGTATTATACAAGAATAAAATAAAATAAATTAGAACAGTACAACATAAACATTGATTCCTAATTTAAACTACAGACTATAGTTAATAGTATAATTCTAATAATATTTCAATAATTGTAACAAAGTTCTTACACTAGTGTAAAAGGTTAATTGAGAAAACTGTGTGTGTGAGTAGGAAGTACATAGGAAATTTGTAATTTCTGCATGATTTTTCTGCAAACTTGCAACTTCTCTAATTAAAAATGAGAAGAATGCAACTTTCAGGTAGTAATAAAAGGTGGTTATGGGTAGAAGTGATATAAGTAATAATATAGCATCTTTTTAACGACCTACAATTGTATATACTACTTGGTTAAGAATATTACTGAAATAATTGTATATAATCAGTTGAACCCCATGGAATAGAGGATGAAATGGTTTCAAGTCATCCCTCTCCCCAAGGACACACTCTCACACACAGAAATTCAAGCATGAAAAAGCCATTTTTTTGGATCTTACTTTAGATCAGGAAAATGACTATTAACTTTTCTTTATTATTCATTTCAGTTTATTTTTATGGCTGCATTTACTTGGTTTTTGTCTTTAATATTTGCATTTTTCTTATATTTTAGTTCAAACATTAACTATCATATGAAGTACAGATTATTTTCCAAGTGGAAAACAAGGTTTCCTCCTAAAAATGCTTCTATCATAATATTATCTTTTCAGAGTCCTCAGAAATAATCTCTAAAAGTCCCCTTAACATCCTAGAATATCACCCATTCATATATTTATTGAACTATTTTTTTTATATTTATATCCCAAATAAAAAATTAAGCTCTGTGAGAATAAGCATCCTTAATTTCTTATTCAAGGCTTTATTTCTAGTTCTAAATGAGTACTCAATAGTGTTACAAATGGATTGCATTGTTTTCTTTTTTCACTGATATCTTTCTGAAGGTTTCCTCAGCTATATTCAAAACATACTGATTCTTTTCAAGTGCAGGATGAAGTTACAGCTCTCATCACTCAGTGGAAAAAGAGTGACTTCTCAGTTCAAGTCTAAAACAACTCAGGCATGGAAATGGCTCAAGTTATGTAGCCTTTCAGGTCCAAATATATGGCCAGAAGTATAATGACATGCTAAATAATCCATATAAATTTGAGATAAAATTAATCTGAGGAGGAACAGGAGAGTGGAAGGCATTAAATACAATATATATCCACTTGAATGGTGCTTCTCAAACTCTCAATGACCAAGGAGCTTCCCCCACACACATCCTCCACATATCAATACCTTCTAAAACATAAGAAAAATAAATAGCAAGAAATTATCTTTAAAAGATATAGAATTCATAAGCACAAAAATGGTATAACATTGGACAGACATAAATCTATAGTCCAATAAATAAAAATCATAAAACCAAAAAAAAATGAAAGGGATTACAAAACTTTATATGTTGTTCTTCCAAAGTGTCCCTTTATGGGTGATTCATAGACAATGGTTCTTATATGAGTAACAGTTTGTTGTTCTGCAATTGTTAACCAGGTAAAAAAATATATTAAAGAAACAGAGCCATCCCTGTATGAATTGCCAGGATTCAACAGATTCCTAACAAACACATTATTTTTAAAGTTTAGGGAGGAGTTCAGTTGTTTTATTTTTTTAATTTATTGTTAAAACAGCTTTTGATTACACAAATGTTAGTGTTCTCATTTACAACATCTTTCATTATTGTAGAATATTTGCTACAATTGAAGCATTACTACTAAGCATAGTCTATAGTTTATATTTTGTTTTACCATATGCACCACACAGTTTTATATGTTTTGACAAAATGTATAATAGCTTGTTTCCATCATTTCAATATCATGCAGAACAATTCCAATGTCCCAAAAAATAACCCATGCTGCAACTATTCTTCCCTCTCCCTGCCCTCAGAACCTCTGGTCGCCACTATCTTTATATCAATGTTATAAGTTATTCCCTTACTAGAATAATAAGTCTACCTTAGTCATTGACCCCTTATGTTTGTTCAATTCCTCAATCTGATGATTTGGGGATGGTGATGCCCACTCTGCTTCTGATTGAGAGGTGGCTTAGATCTTATGGGGAAGATGTATGGAAATGTCTTGCTTGCAGTTGTAGATACCATCTGTTTTTTAGGGATGGACTTTGTCCATCATCATCCTTTTGTTCATTTTTATGGTTGAATCCAATGAACTGGAGATTAGATGTTCGCTGTAACTCTGCTGAGATATGAACAGCGTGAAGATTGAAGCCTCTGGGACATTTATTTAATAGGTGTGGTGCTAAATATAAGTTTAAATAAATAGGACAGAAGAACCATGTTAGGAAAATTATAAATAGTCTAACTCTGATACATTGGGGGGATAGGTTATCATATATTCCAAGGTAAGGCCCACTGATATGGTGGCAATTTCTGATACTTTTCATCAGCACCCCTTTAGCAGAGTGATGCACTTGAATAGAAAAATAATAGTGTTTATGGGAATGAAAGACACAATAGATGAGATTAAAAACACATTTGAGGCATGTATCAGCAGACTCAATTGATGATTATAGAAGAAAGAATGTGATGTAGAAGAAATAGCTGAAATTGAAGAGAGAGAGATAAGACTGGAAACGACTGACCAGGGCCTCAAGGAGTTGAATGATAACATGAAACACAACAACATATGTGTCCAGGGAGTTCCAGGAGAAGAGAAGGGCAAAGGGTGAGAAAGAATATTTGAGGAAATAATAGAAAATTTCCCAATATTCATGAAATAAAGTAATATACATGTCCAAGAAGTACAGTATACTCTGAGAATAAATTTGAATAGGTCTATTCAAAGACACATACTACTCAGAATGTCAAATGCTAAAGAAAAAGAGAAAATTTTGAAAGCAGCAAGAAAGAAGCAAACCAACCCATATGAAGGATGCACAGTAAGACTTAGTGCAGATGTCACATCAAAAACCATGGGGGGCAGAGGGGGAA
>JAQZBX010031802.1:0-26151 GCA_029593785.1 Cabassous unicinctus
TGGACCTCTGTTTGGTTTCTCCTTGTGGGCCTCATGGCATGGCAGCCCCAGGGCAGTCAGACAGCTCTCATGGTGACAAGGCTTCCAGAGTGATTGTTTCAGTGAAGAAGTGAAAGCTGTGTTTTCTGACTTAGCCTTGCATGTCACATAGTGTTGCTTCCACCCTACTTGAGAGAACCATTACAAAAGCCCACCAGTTTCAAGGGCAGGGCACATAGACACCACCTCTTGATGAGAGGCATATCAAAGTAACAATGCCAGACGAGCTTGTGAACTGAGAGATATTGTTGCAGCTACTGTACTTCTGGGAAAAATAATCTGCTGCATCAGCTTTGGTCAATTTAGACTTCACAAGCTCCAGAAAATGTAAGGTAGGAATCAGTAATGGCACTCTTTCGTTTCCCAACTTGAAATTTCTAAGTGTGCTGGGTTTTGCTAATTTCTTTTTGATTTGGAAAGAAGCAACATTGGTCTGGAGAGAAATAGATTTAACACAGAAGGGAAGAGTCTTCTAATGTAGCCACCTCCTTGGCAATAAAAGTAGCAGCAGCAGCAGCAGCAGCAAACGGGAGCATCTGGAAAGAGTCTTTGAAAGCCTCTGAAATTGGCCATGGTGCTTTTTAAGGAGGAAGCTACTGTAAGCCAGTTTTCCTGAAATGTAGTCGTGCTGGTCAGACTCATTTGGTCACAAGAAACAGAAAGCCAATGAAGGTAGTTCCAAAGAAAAGGAGTTTATTGTAAGGTGTGCATATGTGGGGCATGAAGGAAGATTGAGACCTCAGGTTATTTAAAGACTGATTGGAGAGCTTTTCCCTGCTAGCCACATGGTCATTCTCTTGGGGGCAGTTCTCTCTGCTTTTCTCTGAACAAAGATAGGCCCTTTTCTCTTCTCTTGATTGACCAGTGTCCTCTACTTCCTCAGAGTTTCTGCTCTTAAGTTTTGTTTACATATATCCAATATGGCAGCTCATCAACTTTCCTTGCCCTCTTTCTGATCATGTACTTCTATTTCAGCAAACTGCCTCAATCCCTTATTTCCCAGTTTCTAACTGAGAATCTGATTTCCCTGTTATATTTTTGAACCTGGCCACACAGGTCATAAGTCCCTTCCAGCTAGGGTGATCAATTTATCCCAGTCGGCCCAGGACTTTTCTGATTTTAGAGCTGAAAGCCTTGTGTCCTGGGAAGGCCCCAGCAAACAGGAAGAGTTGGTACTTGTCTATGGAAGGGTGGCCCTTGGGTCAGCTGCCCACTTCAGGACAATGAGCCAAAAGAATGAGAGCTGGGTAACCTGGTGTTCCGCAAAGCCGTTGTCCTTCAGCAGGGGTGGATTGGGTAGTTCCTCTGAGGAGGGAGTATGAGTTGGGCCGGCAATAATCAACCTCCCCAATTCGTCTATAACTAGATGAATTACTCATTAGTAGGGAAAGAATCAAAGTATGATAAGTACATGTACAACAGTTTGATGTAGTAGAAAAAACAGGTTCCTCTCCTGACTCTGCCATTGAGTGGTAACAAAACCCAGGAGCCAAACAACTCATCTTTCTTAGCCTCAGTTTCTCCATCTGTAAAACGAAAGGATTAAACTAGGGCTTGCTTCATTTTTTTACTTTTATTCTAGAACTTCAGGTGCAGAGGGTTGAGTCACTCATGCTCCTCAATACATGGTTCACTATCTTCACTGTTAAAGCAAGTTCCCTCCTTTCCCCTTTCTCTTCCTTCCTTCTTGATACCCAGTGCTAGTCACTTTTTCCCCAATAGACAACCAGATCAATGGAAATGATTTTTTTTTCAAGGAAGCACTGGGGATTGAACCTGGGACCTCGTACGTGGGAGGTAGGCACTCAACCACTGAGATACATCTGCTCCCAGTGGAAATGATTTTTATCTTTGAATTGGTATGTAGTTTCTTAAGGTACAAGTATTGTATTATGTATTTATTTTTAATTTACATACATTATATTATGCTGTAGAGCACTTTTTGCTCAGCACCATTTAAAAAATATCTCCATGGTGCTGGCTGTTGGTCTCTAAGTGTCTTTCCATGATAACATTTTATAAGCATTATCAGTATTGCAGAATCTCTGTTATCAGAGTTCTTGCTAACTTGAATCAAATTATTGGTGGGCTTTCTAGAGTTACAGAGAGGAGAAAAAAGCATCTTTAACCACCCCAAAGTTGTACAACTTTGGTCTGCATGAAGGGGACCAAATGGATTTGTATTGAGGACATTAATGGGGAATAGATGAAGTGTTGGATGGTAAGAGCAGCTGGGAAGGCATCTATGGACCTCTAACTCTCTGTGTTCTGAGGCCTTCCAGAAATCTACCAGATCCACAGCCCTATGAGATCTCTCTGGGGGAACTCCCCTCCATGTGAAGCTGGTAGACATCCTCCAAGGGGAGGCAGGAGGAAGAATTCCCTGGCTCTTGCTTATTTTTCCCAGACACAGAAAAGAGTGGCAGTTGCCTAACACCCCAGCCAGAAACCCATTAATGCTTATGCCCTCAAGCTCTAACTCTTCTCCCCATCACTGCTAAGATGTGTGGCTCAGCGAAGGTGGAGGAGACACAGATGGCCTCCTGCCCAGAGACTTCCTGCGGTTATTAGCAGAGCAGTGTCTTGTTGGCTGAGAAACTCTCTTGGTGGCATTGGGGCTGCAGAAGCCACGTGGTGCCTGGGAATGTGGCTGCAGGTGGGAAGCAGCTGTGGGGACCAGCTCCTGATGTCACTGCCTGGCTACAGCTGAGAGAATGGATTCCATTTCAGGCAGCAGCCATTCACGCTGGGTGGCCCCTGCCTTCCCCTTCCACACCACCACCAAGAACACGGCTCTCTGGGAGCCAGCACCGGAAAGCTGAGAAGCATGCAGCTGCCCTTGGAGGAAATGGGCCCTGCCAAAGGAGACTTTTCTCTTCTTACCCTTGTTTCTGGCTCAACAGTGTCTTATCTCCATTCAGCCCCCCTCTGCAAACTCTGGCAATATCCTTCACAACTTCACTGGTGAGACCCATGAAGTCAAGACAGGGAAGAGGTGCCTTATGTTTCTCCAAGTGACAAACTTCCTCATGTAAACTTTATTCAGAGGTACACCTTGACTTGATTCCAGGCCATAACTAATTCTGTTCTCCGAAGATGCAAAAACAAGCAAACAAACAAAAACACACTCACACAGCAAATGTGCGCTGTGTTTTCCAGCCCCCCTCTCCACCTTTTGGCTATTTTCAGCAATTACATGAGTGGTTTCAATCTTGTGTTTATGAGCTTCCCAGAGGAGGAGATAAATGAGCTATAGGATTAAACACACACACTGCCACCTGAATGACTTCCTTGCAGTGACTGGACTTAAGCTGACCCTAAGAGTCAGAGAAGGTTCACCTTTGCTTTCAGGTCTAGAAACAGCTCATCCTCAGGATCTAAGCAGTGCATTGCCGGGGCTCCTTCAGGTGCTCAGCCCCACCACGCACCCAGATACTCCAGTATCCGGGTAGAAAGATTAAAGAGACAGCAGAAAGGAGAAGGGAGAGATGACCCGGGTGCCTGATTGCCCACAGCTGAGCTCAAAGTGGAGGTGAGTTCGGAGGAGAAAGCAGAGACCAGCCTCCATTTTGCCTTGCAGGGTGGCAGGAGTCCAGGATCTGCCAGCCGCCGACCTTTGGTGAGACAGCATCTCTGATGATGCCTTGATTTGGGCACTTTCACAGCCTCAGTACTGTAAGCTTTTAACCTAATTAATTCCCATTATAAAAGCCAACCCATTTCTGGTATTTTGCATTGGCAGCCTTCAGCAAACTAAGACATAGAGCATAACGATTTTTATAATATTCACAGAATCTAGATTGTTTAAATAGATGTCATCTGAGAGCCTATCTAGTCTGTCTGCTCTATTCCTCCTCTACTTTTGATTTCCACAAAACAGGAAACCGGGGACTTGCCTTAGAGAAATAGTTCTCAAACTTTAGCAAGCAACAGAATCACCTGGAGGACTCGTTAACACACACACTTCTGGACCCCACCGTCAAAGGTCCTAATTCAGTAGGTCTGCAGGGGGCCCCCAGATTTGCAGGTTTCCAGGTGCTGCTGCTGCGCGGGGCCCAGGGCCACACTCTGAGAGCCCGGCACGAGCACAGAATGGTCAGGTAATGGCCACAGCTGTTCCTTAAACTTTCTTAGCCATGGTGGTGTCTGGACAGACAGACCTCCAGAAGCATCATTCTCACGAGAGACACACTTGTTCTTTGGTAACTCTCTTTGGCTCTGAGTCATAGAACCAGGCCGTGGTAGGTAGAATTCTAAAAACTCACACCATCCTGACCACCACCACCCCAAAAAACTTCATGCACCCTAACTCCTGGAGCCTGTGAATGTGATAAAATACCCCTGCTGTGATTGTGCTATGTGAAGTGGCAGAGTTGACCTTAAAAAGGGATTTTCTAGGTGGGCATAACCGAATCAGATGAACCCTTAAGAGCAGAGAATTTTCCAAGGCTGGTGGTGGCAGAAGAGAAAGGCAGAAAGGGAAGTCAGAGAGGTTCAAAGCCTGAGAAGGCCTTGAAGAGCTGTTGCTTGTTGGGAGATGGAGAGGGCCACGTGAAAGGCACCGATGGCAGGACTGACTTCAGCTGGCAACCTGAATGAGTGGGGAAGCAGATTCTTCCCTAGAGCCTCGGGCAGCATTCCGGCTTGGGGGACATCTTCATCTCGCCTCGAGAGGTCCTTAGCAGAGAATCCAGTTGGACCATGGCAGACTTCCAACCGCAGAACTGTGACCCATAAGTGGGTGCTGTTGTCAGTCACTAAAGTTTGTTATGCAGCAACAGAAAATGAATACATAAGTACCCAGATCCTGAGTTCAGCATGCAGCTACTGCCCAAGGCAGGCCTTACCCTATCCAGAAAATCACAAGACCAAGAGCAGGGCCCCTGGGAGGCTCACCTCAGCGTTCGCTGAAAATATCAGTTGCTTTGACCTAGATTCCAGCCCCAAGGTAACTTTCAGTCCATTGGGGCGGAGTGGGGTGGGGTGGTGGAATCAAGTATTATCAGAGCAAACACCTTGAGAACTGCCTGCCCAGCCCCAGCAGACACCAGCATGGCTCAAGAACACAGGCAGATCACTCGCCCCCAACTGCATGCCCTTCATGGAAGAACAGTTTAAAAACAGTTTAGGGAAACAGATTGTCCTCCTGCACTGCTACTCAGTCAAATCACATATTTCCCTGTTCCTGAGATTAATCATCTATAAAATGGAGGCAATATACCTCCCTGGGACACTGGGAAGCTTGAGCAAGAGGATGAATAAATGCTCAGAGCCCAGAGAGCAATGATCCCACCCCAAATATTCTTGTAACAAAGTAAAATCTGAAACATGAGGGGACAGTTTTGATGTCAACATGACCACAGTCTAGCTATGATAATACAGCTATGATTCAACACCCTACGTTTTCATTGTAGAAGACAAATACAGCCATCTGCCACCATAGTCAGGTATAATTCAAGTGAATATAACAGGTCAACAGCAGATAGTTCCTACTATTGAGTTTCTCCCTAAATATCCCTCCTTAACTGACTTTTCCAGTAGATGTTTGTCCCTTAGAGTGGAGGGCCCATGATTGTTCCACCCTGGACTCTCACTGTGTTTTGATCTTCTTGCCTCCCACTGAGTGGCCCATGTGGCCCTTCCTTCCATCCTTGCTCATGTTCTTCCCTGAAAGCCTACAGCCTTAGGCTCCTGAAACCCGAGGGCATCTGCCTGCTCTCATTGCCCCGGACACCAACCACCATGTCATAGAGGAAGCACCTGTCTTGTGCAGGATGCCAGGACCGGTCTAGCTCCTGGACTTCTGATCAGGGTCAGGAGCTGTGCTGTGTTCTGATGCAGCTTTCCCCTAACATCAACCTGGATGCAGGCTTGAGCTCATGGACCAGTTTCCTCAAGAGTCCAATCATGCCATCCAGATGTTTTCTGAGTTTGTTGATCTTCTCATGATTGTGGGGTGATGTGTCCAGAGACGGAGTGTCCTACTTTGAAGAGTGGGACCTCCAGCTGCCTTCCTGCTGCATCTTTTTCTCACCCATCCCCCACTATTGACCTTCCACCCTATAGAAAGCTAGGGGTAGAGGAAGCCACCCAGTGTCATTTTTACCCAAGTATTTGGGAAGAAATTATTTTTTGACTTTTGGAACACTTGAAGGGTTTTGAGACTCAAATTTGCAAGCAAAACTGGCAGATTCCTGATTTTCCATTTCATCCAAGCTCATGGTTTTGTTTTTGTTTAATTTTGCTTTTCATGTGCCATGAGTGGTTGAAAATTTTGGTACTTTTGTATTATTGGAGAACCTGGTGGTATTTGGTCTATAATTAAATCAAAGTGAAAATGGCCCACATTGCTGTGAAACAGATTATATTGCAGAATAGTGTTCTGAGCAGCTAGAGTTTTGAAAAATGAATTTGTCACTTTACCAGACTTTTTTTTTTTACATGTGATCCCTCCCCCACAATTGGCTTCCACAAAACAATTTCTTTCCTACCACAATGTATTCAGTCAAATGCTTTGTTCACAACACACTATCATGCTTAGTTGCACTTCCCACAACAACTCTATGATAACCTCTGTAAAGTTTGTTTTTGTGGTTTTTAAAGTCATTCTTTATTCATCTTTCTGAACTATGATTATTTTAAAATTACAATTTTTAACTGAGCATGTGGATTGGTGGTTAAAAACAGGGAGCTTGATGTGTAAGTCTGAAAAACTGTGAAAATATGCAAGGAACTCAGGAAAATTCAGAACAAATCTGGCATTTTTCACGATCATGCCAGAGTGTTGGCCCCATGGCTTCCATTGGGAACTTGGCAGTAAAGAGGATGAGGCTACTAACCAACTACAAGGAAGCGAGTATACAAACATGGTTGATCTATAAAATCTTGGGATACAATTGGATGTCCACATGGACAAAAATTCAAGCAGTATCACAGTCTAAACAGTGAAAAGTAAATATTCCTCCATGGAAGATTGTATTTTTCCAAAGATAGTGGCAATAACATCTCCTACCCCACATGCTCTTCTACAGTGTGACCTTCACATTCCTCCCCTTGACAGATAGAATCTATTATCTTTCCTTTGTATCTGGGTTGGCTTAGTGACTTGCTGGAACAAGAGAATGAAGTGGAAATGATATTCTGGGACTCCTGAGTGATATCCTTGAGACAATTGGCAGCTTCTACCTGTGACTCTTGGAATGCTGGGTCTTGGGATACTCCCTCTCGAAGTCAGTTGTCAGTCTGGCCATTGGACAAATTTCTGAAGTTGATATACTCAGTACAGTAGCATCTCATCATTACCCATGGTGGTTCTCACACTTCAATCTGCCTAAGAATCAACTGGGGAGCTTAGAAACAATTTCAGATTTATGGGCCCCACCCCAGAATTTCTGATTCACTGGTTTCTGGTGGGCCTGGAAATCTGCATCTTTAACAAGAATCCCAAGTTATTATGGTATAGAAAACACTGCTCCATGTGGACAGGTAGGAAACTTACCTCTTCTTTTTTTTGGCTTGGTATTAAATAATTTTAATATTTAAAAATAAAAAAGAATCCCCACAGATCATGGAGTAGAATGAAAAATTCAGATAAGCCTTCAGGGTAGAAAACAAGACTGCAAACTATTAGCAGGTTATTCAGAATCCCAACATCTTCAGAAATATCAGGTCTCTCGGATGAACATCACAGGAGATGCCATTCTCTTTTAGAGAACTTGGTCATCATGGGACTCCATTATGCTACCTGGATTTCATCTTAGCTCCCCCACTTGCTAACTTTGCCTCCATTTCTGCTTCAGATAGGATCCACTCAAGAGAAGAGAGATATGCCTAAGATTTTAACAGAGAGAAATTAATATAGAGAATTGATTAAGCAGATATCAGAGGATTGAAGACAAATGGGAAACACTGGGGTAATTGGAAGTAGCTACCACTTCCATGGCTGATAATCACCGGGAAACACTTAAGGCTGTCAGAACCTAGAGCTTGGAGGCAGCTGGGACCTCTCAGGAGTGGCACTGTCCAGCTGGTGTTTGTACCTCAGCACAATGAGGCTGGTTCTGGGAGCGTGGGAAAAACTGGAAACTGGAACCAATTGTCATCACCAGAGGAACCCTTGCTGGGATAACACTGACAGAAATAGCCAGCAGAACAGGGCGTAGCCAATCCCTTTTCCCTCCTCCCATTTGCAGGCTCCCAGCAGTGCTTCTGGTGGCAGAGCCTAACAGAGAACCAGCTGGCAGAGCAGGAATGCGGTTTGTAGCGTACCAGCCCCATCACCACAGAATACATAGAGAAGAGTGGATTTAGCTTAATAACCAGTACAGTCCACCCCTCTGGGGACTCAGCATCCACAGAGACCTTTCTATACATATGTACACTTATATACAAAAACAAAAGCAACTTCCTGATTTTGACTAACAAGATGAAATGATCCCTCGAAAACTGAAAGTTTCTTTGGGCCCTGGCAACTGTACCTGATGGCTCTGCAGCATTCACCATGTCACAAAATAAATATATTGAGTTACCCATAAACACTATGCATATTGTTTGGATTACCATGAGAAAAAGAGAAAGAAAAAGCAAGTCAAGAGGCTCATGAACGTTCAAAGAAGACAAAAAAGATGATTGGTCTGAAGGCTAAACTCTACCATAAACAGGCCATGCTGAGAAAATACAAATGAAAAAGAGTATCAAAATGCATGAAAAGCAGGAAATAGACACAGAGAGTTGCCCAGTGAATGGACACAAAAACGGGGGTGGGGGGGGAGTGGTAAAATGGATTAAAGTAAATAAATAAATAAATAAATCCTTAAAAAAATGTATAGGGGAGTAAGATATGGACTACAGTTAGTAGGAATACTTTGACAATGCTCTTTCATAATTTGTTAACAAATGTTTCACAACAATGCAAAGTATTAGTGGTGGGGTGATGTATGTGAGCCCTGTATGATGTTATGAATGTTTGTTTCGTAAGTTCACAATGTTTACTGAACACTTATAGTTTATGTATGTTCATGTATGAATGATATACTTCAATAAACTGTTTTTAAAAATGCATGAAAAGAGAAACACCAAACAAAAGAATGATGAGATAACTCCACAGGGTGCAGTACCTGCCTATCTGCTGGACAGAGAGGGACAGAGCCAAGCTAAAGTACTTTCCAATATGACTAAACAAAAATGAAAAGAGAAAGAGGGAAAATGTGAAGTTCTCTGCCCAAAGTGGGTGCCCAGGGAGAAACAGAAGTATTAAAAGTTATTCAAACAGGAAAGAGAAAGAAAAGAGTGTGGAAGAGGATGGTTACTAAAGTCTGCTTTGTTGGAAATGGCTTTACACAAGGTTAACATAACACATCCTGAACTTAAAGGCCACCTTTTGCCTGCCAATACTGGTGTAAAGAAGAATGCTTCATCTCCACTATATACAACTTGGGTGTTATTACCAAAAGTACTGTCATTGAAGTGAATGTGAGTGAGCTGGGACTTGTAACACAGGAGGCAAGGTTATTTGGGGGAAATATGCCCAGGTTACCAACAATTCTGAAAATGATGGATGCATAAATGTAGTCTTACTGGTTTGATGGCAGCTTCAGACAAGTAACTCCTTATAATTGTTGATGGCTATATATACCAATCAGGAAAACCACTATTACTGGAATGTTTCTGAATACTACCAAATAGCCTTACATATCTGTGGTCATCAAGAAAACTGTTAGGGGGAAGCGGATGTGGCTCAAGCAATTGAGCTCCCACCTACCACATTGGAGCTCCCTGGTTCGGTTCCCTGTGCCTCTTAAAGAAGACAGTGAGCTGGAGTGACAGGCAGGCATGGCAAGCTGACACAAGATGATGCAACTAGAGACACAAGAAGAAAAACATAATGAGAGACACAGCAAAGCAGGGAGCAAAATTTCCCAGTGCCTCCTAAAGAGGACGAGTAAAACAGCAAGCTGACATGATGGGCAGGCACGGCAAGCTAATGCAACAAGAGACATAAGAAGAAAAACACAACGAGAGACAACAAAGCAGGGAATGGAGGTGGCTCAAGCAATTAGGCACCTCCCTCTCATATTGGAGGTCCTGGTGCCTCCTAAAGAAACAAGGAAGCCAAATAGATACAGCAAGTGCAAACAACGAGGGGGTGGGGAGAAATAAATAAAGAAAATAAATCTTTAAAAAAGAAAAGAAAACTCTTAGGGAGTAGATGTGGCTCAAGTGGCTGAACACCTGCTTCCCACATGGGAGGTCCCGGGTGCTGTTCATAGTGCCTCCTAAAAACAAAACAATAAAAACAAACAAGGAAACAAACAAGAAAACCTACTCAAGGGAGCCAATGTGGCTCAGTGGTTGAGTGCCGGCTTCCCACATACAAGGTCCCAGGTTTAATCCCCAGCTCCAGTACCTCAAAACAACAACAACAACAACAAACTATTATGCTGTAAAAAACATTAAAATGGCCCTGTTTTACAAAGTGTTCTTTATTTTTGGCTCTGTTTATGGTTTAGATGCTCAAAATATCGAATGATTAAAAATTAAAAAATAAAAACAAAAAAATAAGAAAGAGTGCCAAGTGTGCTCAATGGGGGAAAGAATATCCTCTTCAACAAATTGCTGGGAAAACTGGATGCCCATGAATGGAGGTGGACCCCTACCTGTCTTAAGATTGTGGTCATACCTGCTATTGGTCATACCACGTAAGAGCAATCAGCTGTTGTTCTTCACAAATTGATGTAGAGAAAAAAGTTGGTCCTTATAAACTGATGTAGAGAAGAGATCATTGCCAGATTGATAACTGCATAATGGTGCCAGGGGCTATGATTGTTTGCTCCAGTTAAGACCCACATCTGGAAAAAACATCAGCTACAATTAGAATCACCACCTGTTTAAATTTATGACAATCAGTCACTTTTCATGATGTATCTGCTTTCTTCACAGGCCTGGTAGGTGAGTTGAATAGGGATGTGCTAGGTAACACCACTCCTGCATCTTTCAAGTCTCTGATGGTGACACTGATCTCTGGTTTACTTTTGTTTTTCTATTTTGATGAGGGGGCCTTCTTCTTGGCTCTTCCTATTGTAATAATCCTCACTCCACATGTTAGACAGCCGATGTGGGGATTTGCCAATTGCCAAATATATCTATTCAATTTTACATTCAGGAACTGGGGAAATAAACACAGGATGGGTTCACAGACCTACTGGACCCACTGGAGTCGACAAACTCCATTTATCATCTGACCACCAAAAGACCCCACTTTCACTTATGGATCTTGGTGGCATTTTGGGTCCCTAGAAATTAGTCAGTTCAGAGTCAGTGTATATCAATCCCCAAAATGTTTGGCCAAATGGCAGTATGCCTTTTTTAGAAGGTATGGCAATTTGATATTATTTATGAATTCCAAAAAGAGATATTGATTATGTTTGTAAACTGGTCTGTTTCTCGGGGCATGATACCCCTTTGATTGTATTAAATTTAGAGGTTTCACTTTTAATATATTTTTTAAAGATTTATTTAATTTATTTATTTCCCCCACTCCCTTGTTGTTTTTGCACTCACTGTCTTGCTCACTGTGAGCTCTCTGTGTCTGCTTGTCTACTCTTCTTCTCATCTTCTCTTTAGGAGGCACCAGGAACCAACCCTGGGACCTTCCTATGTGGGAGAGAGGCACTCAATCGCTTGAGCCACCTCAGTTCCCTGGTTTGTTGTGTCTCTCATTGTCTCTCCTCTTTGTCTCTTTTTGTTGCGCCAGCTCTCCGTGCAGGCCAGCTCTCCATGTGAGCCGGCTCGCTTTCATCAGGAGGCCCAGGAAACAAACCTGGGACCTCCCATATGGTAGACGGAAGCCCAATAGCTTAAGCCACATCTGCTTCCCACTTTTACTTTATTAAATCAAGATTAGCGCTTTAATTCAACCACGTCATTAGGGCGTTCAGTGTTAAGTCCCCACCCTCTTGGTGGGCTATATAAATGGATGCTCAATCAAGAATATGGAAGTAAATATACAGAGAAAAACACAGAGGAAGAGAGACAGCTCCACAGACACGGCAGAGGCCCTGGGAAGAGAGATAAGCCTGATAGCTTACAGCTCACCTTGTGAAAAGAACAGAGCAGCTGAGCCTGGAAAGAAACGAGCCCTCCAGCTACAGCTGAGATCAGAAGAAACTGGTCCCACGGAGCCTTAAGAGGAAGAGGAAGGCTGAACCCTCGCAAACATCGCCTGCCTTCTTGCTTCAACATGTGGCAACAGTTTGGTGAGGAAGTAACTTTGAGTTAGACTCTTTAGGGCCTTGAAAACTATAAGCTTTTACCTCAAATAAATACCCTTTATAAAAACCAACAGATTTCTGATACTTTGCATCAGCACCCCTTTTGGCTGACTAATACAGATGGCATGGAGGAAGATTTAAAGTGTATTTTTGTGGTGGTGTCACAGGCTTCTTTCTCTAAGGGAACAGGCCTTCCCTCCAATCGAGGGGCTTAGGTCTGAAAACTTGATGAGAAGTTTTGATCCTCTGTTGTGACAAGCCAAGTCATGTTTCTGGTCACCAGACCTGGGGTTTATCCTGTTATATATATCAAGTAAGATTTTAGTGGCTACTCATCTATTTCATTCCTAGGAGCATTATATCAATTAGCCATGACCAGAGATTCCTATGGGCCAAAACATTCTCATTACTATACTTCATCATGTTGCCCATTATGATAAATGCATCCATCTTGTCTCTGGCTATTAACTGCTTCCATTTGGCCTCTACTAATCTGAGATTCCCCCATCATCTCCATTAAAACCGGGGAGCCCACCTCAATGATGGCATCTCTTACCATCACCCCTGTCTTATTGAAGATAGTCATCAGAAAGCTTTTCAAGGATACTAGTGCTTTCTGCCCTAGTGTGTGTCTCAATGCCTTAATGAAGGGATCACGGGGTGGGAAATAGGGGTAATGTCAGTCATGGTAAAGCCACTCCAACATCCATATCTCCCTAAGCCTTTGAATTCCTCAACATTATACTGGGGAAGTTCTGGTGTCTCAACCTCATTGAATATAGGCCACTGTTGAGTCCAAGTCTCAACCAACCAAGTAAACTATTAAAGTCACTTCAAGCGAGGCAAATTAACACATTAAATACAGAATCTCTGTTAAGTACACCCATATAAAAATTTGTTGATCCGATGTTATATTGCATTCTCCTTGGTCTAATAACCAACTGTTATTGCCAGGAGGAAGATCTGTTGCTGGAGTCACAGTGGCAGTAACAACACACAAAATATGAATGAGTTAAGTGCCTTCTCCTTCTTCCTACCTGTGTCTTCTTTCAGCGCTCCCTATAGGCAAAGCATACCCTGGCTCCAGCTGGCAAAGGAAGAACATGGGTAGTTTGCAGAGCCCCAGCCAAAGCACCTTATAGAAAGGTGTGCTTGGAGCTGAGTCACAATAGCTTAATAATCCAGCATGTTTGTTTTTTTTAAAGATTTATTTTTTATTTATTTGTTCATTTTATGTTATTTTTGTTTATTTGTTCGTTTGCGCTCGCTGTCTGCTCATCTTCTTTTTTTTTTTCAGGAGGCACTGGGAACTGAACCTGGGGCCTCCCATGTGGAGCCACCTCTGCTCCCCACCATGGGGAGTATTTGTAAATGGAGTATTTGTGTCTGCACATGGCAGGATGAGGAAATGATGCCATGTATATTAAATATCTAGAATTGTGTCTGGCCCATAGTCAGTGTTTTTTAAAAAAATGGCTATTTACCATATAGACAGGATTTGAGCTTTTAGAGGGAGAGTCTGAGTCAAGGGGACTGTAGCAGTTTGACATTGTTTATGAATTCCAAAAATAGATATTGGATTATGTTTGTAAACTGGTCTGTCCCTCTGGGCATATTAGATTATATTGGATTCAGAGGTTTCACTTTACTTGATTAAATAATGATTAAAACTTTGATTGGGCCACGTCAGTAGGATGTTGAGTCCCCGCCCCCTTGGTGGGTGGGGACTCACAGAGAAAATCACACTGCAGAGAAGAGAGCTGGGGTTTTGATGCTGGAGTTTTTGAGCTGGAGCCCGGGAACTAAGCACACAGAAGAGCAGAGCAGCTGACCCCAGAAAGAATCGAACCCCAGGGAGAGGGACAGAGCCAGTTGCCTAATAGTCTACAGCTGGCCTTGTGGAGAAAGCAGGGCAGCTGAGCCCAGAGAAAAACAAGCCCCGGGAAGAGAGGAACCCAGGAAGCCTGAACCCTTCCAGATGTTGGCAGCCATCTTGCTCCAACACGTGGCAATAGACTTTGGTGAGGGAAGTAACTTATGCTTTATGGCCTGGTAACCATAAGCTTCTACCCCAAATAAATAATCTTTATAAAAGCCAACAGATTTTTGGTATTTTGCACCAGCACCCTTTTGGCTGACTAATACAGGGATCTTGAAAATGTAAATGAATTTCATGATCTTTCTCCTCTGCATTTGTGGGCTGTTTACAGGAAGGTGAGCTCTCTCCCGCACTCTCTCAGGGTTCCCAGTTATTCTCCTAATTGCTAAATGGAAAGCATAAATTTAGGAGAACAGATTTGAGAGTCTAGCTTTTCTATTCTGAATGCCAGGGACCGTTTTAACTAACTTAGGGGACAAGAGCTTAAAAAATGTGTCAGGCTAGTTTACCAGAATGTTTATGGTTAAAAAGCAGGTGTCCCTTGATCTCCAATCTAGCTCAGTGGGAAAAGGGCAGGCCAATCCTATTGCCACACCTCGCCAGCCTTGGCGCTCAAGGTCACAGTAGGCAAGATGCCTGAGGGGGCCACCTGCTTCCTTTCCCACCTGTTTGGCAGGAATTTGGAGATTACAAACTTTATCCCGTATCAGGGAGAGGCATTTTGGTGGAGGAAAAAAATCCCCTCGTCACCAAGAAGCCTTTACAATTTATCTTGAGGCCAGATTTCCTAAATTTCCCTGATGTTGAGTCATCTGGGAGCATTTACTAATCTTCTCCCTTGGAAAGTTTGGTTCTGTTGATCTGAGTCGAGAATGGTGATTTGGGGAAGATTGGGAAGTCCTGCCGTAGGGCAAAAGGGCCCCTTTTTCTTCAGACCATCTACCCACTTTGTAAAAGGGAGCTAATATAATATGTAACCACTGAAGAGAGACATCTCCTTGGACGAAATCTGGCTGGGAAAGGAAATGGGCTAGCATCCCTCTTCTGTGGAGGAGGAAATTCGTGGGGGCTGTTTTGAAGTTCTGTATTTGTGAACTACCGATAATCTCATGGAATATCAAGCTGCCTTCCCTGAATCAGCTTGGGTCTGGCTGCAAACAGTAGCAGGGTCAGAAAAGGCAGCTGTTTACTTCACCTTGAAGACCAAGGACTGTGCAGCCACGGCGGAGGGAAGGCCTGACACCTGTGTCCTTGTGACACCAGTTTCCACCTGATGTTTACTCAACCTCTGCCAATGCTGCAGCACATGGAAAGGTTTTCTCTGGCATCTTTCCTCTTCTTCCACAGCAGGAAGTATACCCCAAATGCTGAAAGCAAAAGGCACATGGGGCTGCCCAGAAAAGAGCAGGACCTCAGAGCTTTGCAAGAGGTGTTATTGAAGTTTAAGTATCATCCTAACTAGAGATTCCTGAAGGAGGAAGAAATACACACATATCAAGTGATAGGTGTCTGCCAGGAGAAAAATCAGGTTAGGTTCCCAGGCACATGGCAGATACCTCAGGGGCCCACTTCACTGCTGGAGGCCCTGCAGGTGGCTCTGCTATTTCTACAAACCTGATTTTGCTAGGATGAGACAGGGCCTTGGAGCAGTGTCTTGAATGTCTAGAAATCACCTCCTAGCACATTAGAGGAACTCGGTCAATATTTTTTGAATGAGTGAAAGAATGAAAGTGAATTAGAGAAACAGTTGGCCACTGAATTGCAAAGTAACTACCTCCAATTGTTGACAACACATGAGAAAGTGTCAAGCTTCATTTCTCAGACCTTTATTCTTCTAAACAAGGGTCAGCCCTCTGCGTGTTATACTCTGTTAACCACAGAAGCTCAAAGTTCTTCTATAACTAATCTGAACCTGCGGCTCCTCTTCTCTGCCTCTTAGGCGCTCTCACAACCCCTTTGCCCTCTAATAAGTGGGGTGATAGCATGAGAGGAACAATGGAGCAGGGCAGCAGCCGCCTGGAGGACTTCCCTCTCAACGTGTTTTCCGTCACCCCTTATACACCCAGCACCTCTGACATCCAGGTGTCCGATGACGACAAAGCAGGTGCCACCTTGCTCTTCTCAGGCATCTTTCTGGGACTGGTGGGCATCACATTCACTGTCATAGGCTGGATTAAATACCAAGGTGTGTCCCACTTCGAATGGACCCAGCTCCTTGGGCCCATTCTGCTGTCAGTTGGGGTGACATTCGTCCTGATTGCCGTGTGCAAGTTCAAAATGCTCTCCTGCCAGTTGTGCAAAGAAAGTGAGGAAAGGTTCCTGGACTTGGAACAGACACCAGGTGGACAGTCATTTGTTTTCACTGGCATCAACCAACCCATCACCTTCCATGGGGCCACCGTGGTGCAGTATATCCCTCCTCCTTCTGGTTCTCAAGAGCCTCTTGGGATGAACAGCACCTACCTGCAGCCAGTGGTGAACCCTTGTGGTCTCCTTCCCTCTGGAGGGGCAGTGGCTGCGGCACCAAGCCCTCCTCAGTACTACACCATCTACCCTCCAGAAAATGTCGCGTTTGTCAATGACGAGGACTACCCTTCTTACCTGGACAGGTATGCTGTGGGCCTGGGGGGTGCTCCGCTTCCAGCCCTCGGGGTCTTTGGCTGTGTCAGGCCTGTAAGGAAGCAGGTGGGGAATGTTCACATCCATACAGCCTGCTGCCGGGAGGGTGGCCTGGGTCCTGTAATGCATCTGTGTTTTCTGCTCACACTTTAGGTCAAGCCTCGGTGCTGACCAGTTAGAAGAGACACAACTGGAAGATGAGGACTGTGCCTGTTTCTCTCCTCCCCCATACGAGGAAATATATTCTGTCCCTCACTAGAAACTACAGTGCTAAGGGAACAAGCATTTAAGTCATTGTTACCTGACAACCGAATTGTTCTGTGCTGGGGACCTTCAGAAGTCAGCAAGGCAGCCCAGGCAGCCTGGCAGACTGTCCAAGCGTTGGGGTGGGAGGCGCAATGTCTCAGTATAGCTAAAACTAGGCAGGGGTAGGAAAAGTCCCTTCCAGCAGGGTTTCTAGTTCTCTCATGTAGGAAATGCCCTGGATAAGGTTCAGGGGCAGGGATTTCACCTGTTTATCTGCATCCCTCCCCTTCCCTGAAATCGAGGGCACCAGTGTCTCAATTTTAATTCCGGCAGCCAAGGGAAAAATCACTACTTGTGAGACTTTGGGTGCTTCCATCGTGATGAGAGTGGGGATGGGGAGAAGCAGAGAAGAAAGAGCAGAGCCCACCCTCAGCCCCAACATGGACTTGTGCTTCCCTAACAACTTGGTTGCTATCTGGTGTCCCTTAAGGACTCCGGGTCTCTTAAAGGCTGCAAAAAACTGAAGAAAAAATAAAATAAGTAACGTTTCCTGTTAGAATAATATCTGGTGGTAGTAGACAGCTGGCTAAGCCATAAAAAATAAAATATGTTGGGACAATGATGTGAAAAAGTTCTCAAGTTATCACTGTGTCACAGGGACTCGTGTCTGCGACATTCTCTTCCGCGAGGGTGAAGCTTGTGTGTGGTGAACAGGATGGGGTAGGGGCTCTCGGGCCACCCCAGGCTGGGATCTGTGCTGAGCCTGAGCTCACTGGGCCCAGGGGCCCCGCAGCATACGCCTCTCCACGCATCGTAGATGAGTTCTGTTGAGGCAGACGGTGTCAAGCTGCCTTATCGCTGCCTGTTAGACCATGAATCATGGGCACAGTCTTTACGGCCACGACAAGCTCTACTTTATGAAAAAGTCTTCACCGAGACGCCCAGCGAGGCCCTTAATCCCCCTGGATCTCCACTGTGTAATAAACAACCAGAATAGTCTCACAAAACTTTAGAAGTAGTTGAAACCATCAGGTTTTAAAAGAAAAGATTTTCCTTGGACTACAAAGGTAAGGCCACTCCAGGTAAGAGTGACCAAAAGGAGGAGAGTATTCAGCAATTACTTTAGGTTTTGGTACCGAGTTTTCATTTGGAGTGGTTTTTAGTAAGTTTTGTCAGAAGTACCTAGGTTTTCAAGGTTATGATTAAAATAAACTTGGTATATTATTGTTGTGATTTGTATTATTTCTTAGGGAAAATGAGAATTCATTTTCATATTCAATGACTGATAGAAGTCGATGGAAAAACGTGATTCGGTTTATAGAAATTAGCTTTATTCTCAATATCATCATGAAAATACTGGATTCCTAACCAAGGGCCATTGGTTCTGGAATGGTCAAGCATCCCCAGTGGCATGCTGGCCAGCAAATGGCCCCCCAGGGCACACGAGCCCACCTCCCTCACCCCTTTTCCCTCCCTATCCTCACTCCCTATCCCACAATTCCATATTCATAGATTTGGGTCACAATGAAGTCAGGGGTAGTGCAAAAAAGAAATAGGTGTTAGGAAAGGGCATCCATGAGGGAGAGGCAGGGCAGCCAGTTTGTCTGGAGGATGCCAGGAGCTGGATATGCAGGGAAGGGGCCTTGGAGAGTTTTTAGTTCCAGGCAGCGGAGTCATTCAGCACTGCTTTCCTAGAGGGAGACTTTGCAAGACAGAAAAAGTGCTAACCTAGAGGCAATTTTTGCTTCCAAAGACAGTGCTTCAGGGTTAAAGGCTTTAATGGCCCAAGTAGAGAGGCTGGCTTGTGATAGGCAAGGGGGTCGGAAAATGGGAATTTGTTCATACTTTCAACATTTATTTATTGAGAATCTACTCTGTGCCAGTCCCGGGGCCATCAGGTAGGGACATAACTGAAAAAAAAAAAAAAAACCAATGAAAGACTGGATATGTCCCTGCCCTCAAGGAGCTTC
This sequence comes from Cabassous unicinctus, assembly GCA_029593785.1. Taxonomy (NCBI): domain Eukaryota; kingdom Metazoa; phylum Chordata; class Mammalia; order Cingulata; family Chlamyphoridae; genus Cabassous; species Cabassous unicinctus. The sequence continues at coordinate 19,023 of JAQZBX010031802.1, forward strand.
TAGACTAGTTGAGGAGACAGATATTGATCACTTCTTCTCTGAAAGCAGTGAGGGGTCCTGGAGCTCAAAGAGGGATTTGGACTTGTCAGGAGGGTCAGCCTGGGAGAGTGAAGTCAGAGTTGTTGTCTTGCACATCTCCAGGGAGCACTGTTCACATTGTCTGTTAACCTGGGGAGGACTCTGCTGGGAACTAAAGGATCAGTATGTGCCAATTAGACAAAGGGAAAGGGGCAGCTCTTTGCAAGAGGGTGGAACCTGGCAAAGGTTCTGTGTGGGTGGCAATTAGAAGGCATCTTGCAGGCTGTGTAGACCTATTTCACTGCTTCTATAACCTCAAATAGAGCAGTCTTCTGGAACCCAAGATTTCACACCCACCAGCTTTCTTGCTTTGAGACAATCCCACTGTGCTCTCTTTATTTGGAAGTTGCAGGGGCCAATGTGATGGGAAGTCCACGGAGTGGCTCCTGGACTCCGGCTACCGGATCCTTGTTTCGTCTCTTTGTCCAGCAAGTTCACGTTCCTGGTGGTGTTTCTGATATTTGCCCTTTATTGCTCTCTTTCCCTGTACCTTATCAGTGGGTGCCTGGAGAGCCGTGATCGATGGAGACATCTGCCCTTGGATTATCAGCGGGGGAGGGGTTCTGGCCTTGGGCACATGCTCAAAGGCTCAGAATGCAAGTCAGGACACCGAACTGCGTGCCTTGTCAAACTTTTAGTCTTTTTCAATGAGGAAGGAGCTGAGATCAGGTTCTGAACACTTGCTGGTTAGGGCAAGGCCCAGAAGGCACATACGGATGTAATGTTGGCATTGCTGGCAAAGTCCAGATCTAAGTAACCAGAACCTCAGGAGACAGCCCTACTCTCTTCCCCTCCCTCAGCCCTCAGTGGGACCATGTGGGTGGGCAAGCTCTGGTGATCTATATAGAATTCAAAATAAAGGTAAAAGGTCATGTTAGCCAAAGGAAACAGGTGTTTTTTGTTTGTTTGTTTTGTTTTTTTTTTAAGATTTAAATCAAACCCTGGACCTCCTGTATGGTAGACGAAAGTTGTACAGGAAAGTTGCAAAAATAATACAAAACAATACATTGAATCCAACATACTCACTGCCCAGATACCCAGATTTACATTTTGCTTTAACATTTTACCACATTTGCTATATCATTCTATCTATCTATCTATCTATCTATCTATCTATCTATCTATCTATCTAGTTTCTGAACATTTGAGAGTAGATTGCATACATCATGCTTCTTTAAGACTTAATACTTCCATGCGTATTTCCTAAGAACAGGGTTATTCATTTAGGTAACCATATTAAGTGCAGTTCAAGAAATTTACCATTGATATAAAGCATGTAGTCCATATTCCAGTTCTTTCAAGTGTCCCAATAATAATAATGTACCTTTGGGCATTTTCTCCTCCATTATTAGATCCAGTCCAGGATCATGAATATTATGTAATTGTCATGTCTCTTTAGTCTCTCTCTCTCTTTTTAAAATTGTATTAACATATAGAGAACCAAAAATTTTCCATCTCAACCACTCCCAAGCATACAATTCAGTGGCATTAATCACATTCACAATGTTGTGCTACCATTTTTACCATCCATTACCAAAATTTTTCTATCACCCCACACAGAAACTCTGGACTCATCATGCATCAACTCTCCATTCCCTGACCACTACCCCCAGCAACCTGTACTCTGCTTTCTCTCTGTGTGAGTTTTCATATTCAAGTTATTTCATGTAAGTGGAATCATATAATATCTGTCCTTTTGTGTCTGGCTAATTTCACTCAACATGATGTCTTCAAGGCTCATCCATGTTGCCCCATGTATCAGAACTGTACTCCTTTCTATGGCTAAATAATATTCCATTATATGGATATACCACAGTTTATTAATCATTCATCTGTTGATGGACACTTGGGTTGCTTCCACTTTTTGGCTACTGTGACTAATGCTACTATGAACACTTGTGTAAAAATATCTCTCTTAGTCCCTGTTTTCAATTCTTTTGGGTATTTACCTAGGAGTGGGATTGCTGGGTCATACGGTGTTTCTATGTTTAACTTTTTGAGGAAGCACCAAATTGTTTTACATGGAGACTGCACCATTTTACATTCCCACCAACAATTTATGAATGTATGAGGATTTCTATTTCTCTGCATCCTCAACAGCACTTGTTATACCCCTCCACCCTTTTAAATAGTAGCCCTATTAGGGGGTATGAGGTGGAAAGTTAAGGCTCTTAATGGGACAGGAAATGGAACCAAGCTCAGAGACCAAGAGGAAGGGGTTTTCACCAAACTCATGTGACCTTTTCTTTCTCCACTTGGGGCTAACAAGGGGCTGCTGTGTGGCTACATATGTATTATATGTATATGTGTACGTGTGCATATTTATAAGTATATGCATTATATATGCATATTATTTTATGGGTGTATATCTATATGTATATGTATATATATGTATGTGGAGATGTTTGGAGGTGGAGCACTTTCCAGAGATTCCAGTTGCTTTTCCTTTTGTGCCTCAAGTATAAGTTCCAAATTCACCAAGTACCTCCACCACAAAACCAGCCCTAAAATTCATTATTACATAAAAATGCTATCCTTGGTTTTTTTTACAGTATAAAATAAAGCCTCTTATTTGTGAAAAGCTGGGCCTTGGGTGTCGGTTTCCAGCTTCTCAGCTTTCATGCTCCTCATCTGCCTTGTTTGCTCTTAGATGGGTGGCGTAGGACCCCGCTGAAGCTAAACAGCACAGGGAAGGAAGGCACAGGGGTGCTGGTGTTTCTCCCCTAAACAGAAGCTCCTTGCTGTAACCCTGGGGGAGAAGCTTTTATCCCAACTAAGAGAAGCCAGCTGCCACCATACTGCTCTGGCCTAGATCTCAGCCGTGTCCCCACCTGTCACCTGTCAACCTGCAGTGGTGGGTTGTGCTTACCTCCCCTGCTCCCAGCTCACAGAGGGCAGAGACCTCCACTCACCCCACCAAAGTGCCTCTCACAGAGCTCTGTGCCAATGGACACTCAGTTTCTGTGGAAAAACAAATGTTATTCAAATAGATAGTAAATTCTATCCATTTCTATTCTATTTCTATTCTATCATTCTAGCTCTACTTAGCTGCTTTGTCTTTTTTTTTTTTTTTTAGGAGGTGCTGGGGATCAAACCCAGGACCTTGTACGTGGGGAGCAGGCATTCAACTACGTGCACTACACCTGCACCCTGCATTGTCTTTTATAGTATAAAACATTTCAAAGAAACCCAAGAAAATAGTGTGTGAAATCTTAAGCGCTCTCCACCCAACTTCAGTTATCCCATGGCCAGTCTTGCTTCATATATACCGCCAAGCACAAATCCACAACTGGATTAAAAAGATAAGGACTTTAAAAAATTACCACCATTATTACACCTAAAAATTTCACAATAATTCCTTGATATCATAAACTATTTAGTTAGGACTCAACTTTCCCCTATTTTCTCCCTCTCTCTGTTTTATTTTTATCTTTGGGTTTGTTTGAATCAGTATCTGAGCAAGATTAGCTTTCTGCTACATGCGTCCTGAATTTTTAGCTATTTTATGTTACTTTTTGGGTGGTAGACAGTTGGTAAACTATTCATGGTAGCAGATTCAGATTTGTTAAATTTCACTTTCCAAACAAAAATGTTTTTCAAGATTTTCTTCTTCATATCTCCTTCCCTTTGGGCCCCTGAAATGCTAGAACTCCCCTGGACTTAGAGACTTATTTTGTCCCTACTGTTAGCATATTTATAGAGACTTCTCTAAACACATGTCTAGAAAAAAATAGGAGAAATGAGAAAGATCTTTAAGTGAGCATTTAATTGAGAAGTATCAGCTGCAGAATAGTTTCAAAAGTATCAGAAAACATTGACAGACTCCAGAATTTTGGGCTAGGTTGGTGAAGCTTTTTAGAAAAAAAAAATGAGTTCCTTCCTTCAGGAGCCATAAAAATTCATTTGAACTCTTCAAACGCAGGAACCAGAATCTCTTCTTTAAGAAACAAAGGGGCAAAGTCTCTTTCTTTACATCAAAATATTACTTGCTACAATTTAACTCTCAGATTTTATTGACTGTAGGACTCTCACCAATGAGTTCTCAATTCTCCTTGAAATAAAAAAATATGTTTTCTAGACATGCTTACAATTCTTCCTTTGAAGGTGGATATGTGTAAGTGTGTGTGTGTGTGTGTGTGTGTGTATTCAACTACTCTCTCTTATTATAGAATGTGATTTATGGATTTCTTGTCCACTTACTACTTGTAAATTATCTAGAGTTTTATGTCCCGAGCAGGCTGCAGTTGGTTATAAAATCAACAGAGAGCTGTACTAAATAAACCTTTACTGGCTTGCTGATGTGTTTGCTCCTAAAGAATTGATGACAAATCAGAAAGTGCACACACCTCCATGGGAATGGATCTCACCTGCCTCTGGGATGCCACAAGGGGCTCAGATACAGGGATTTTGTTTGTCTTGAGCTTTCAAGAAGATTAATAGCCAGATGAACTAGTAATGAAGTCAGTTTTCTAGGTTCCAGCAGTTTTCGCATAACAAAGAATTTGCCCTCCTTCACAAAAACCTCCATAGTTGTAAATCATATATACAATCAAATATGTGTGCTGGAGTCGGTGTGTACACACAAGGTGGTGGAAAGGAAGCTTACATAAGAACATAGATCCTTTTGAGTTCTAAACCTCTCAGCAATTAGTTTAAAAGAACAAATAAATTTTGTGTAAAAAAAAAAGGATATACATATATATATACATATGTGCATATACTCATTTTTTGTATATGAAATAGCTCTTGAAGAATACGTAAGAACTGGTAATAATAATCATTTCTTGGGGAAGGCTGGACAACTTATTTTTCACTTTACTCCATGGTAACTAATGAATTTTTGTTTTATCATGTTCACATATTACTTGTTCACAAAACTATTTTTAGAATAGAGGAGGAAGAGAAGGGAATTATCGTTTTTTATGCATTTCTATTGTTAATGTCATCTTCTTGAGTCCTAGAATAAATGATTTTGATAAGCACAGCTGCTTGCATATGTAACAAATAGACACACAAGACCCATAGACACAAATGCAGTATGTAAACATTAATCTATGTGGCCACAAATACACTGTGATATCAATAACACTCTTACATGGACACACAAAATCTCTGGGGAGGGAACAGAGCTTTCGTCATGTATGTGAAAGAACAGTTCACATACATTGTTGCTGCTAGAGTCCTCTGCTGACTGATGCCCAATGCTAGGTCAACTCGGACCGATGTCCAACATACTGGAAGCACACACAGAGGCGTGGCTCGGATGCCCACACTGCTCTTTCTTTGGTAGTTTTCCCCATCCAGCCCCCACTGTCACACCTGGAAAACCTGTTCACGTCAGGCAGCAAGTCACTCACTAAAAAGCCACCCCCTTCCTGCGAGAACCTGAGAGTAACCCAAAGTATCCTCATTCCTCTTTAGAAGAAGGAACTTCAGGGATTAACTTCGCAGCATTTCCCACTCCAGGTGGGTGAGGAGAGGCCATCCAGTCAGAGGGAACAGTGCCCACACCAGCTGTGCCCTGGTCCTTTCCCCAGTTCCTCCTCACGCTGTGCTTGGGCTCCTCCTCTCCATCCTCTGGGGTTGGTTTGATCCTGCCAAGCCATGAAGGGCACCTTGATCCCTCAACAGACTAAACAGGACCTGCAGAAACATGCTTGGAATTTTTCAGAAGGAAAATAGATTGTGAAGGGAAAACAAAAGCTCTGTCTACAAAGCTCCAAAACAGGCAGGTGTAGACCGAGCAAAAGTGTCTGTGCCTCCTCTGGGTCCCTGAGCTCGTTGAGCTCGTGGGCTCCTTGGATGCCTGCGGCAGGACGTTTTAGCTGCTCGCCTTAGCCAGGGCCCAGTGGCCCTGATGGAATGAACACTGAGGTGGAGTCAGGAGATTGGGGTTCCAGGCCTGGCCCCACCACTATCCACCCTGGCGGTCTTTTTCTCCCTAAGTCATTCTCCCATCTCCAACTCGGACCAGTTCTTGTGGATTCTGTTAGGATTAGGTTATTTCTTTCCACACTAGCATGTTGGTTATTTTGTTTTTTGTTTTTTTTTTTCTTCCTGGAGGGACCCAAGCCCCTAAAGCATCTGATGAGAGTCCTGCCCTTCACAGAAAAATGCACATCCACCTAATTTCAGGAGCTCTGTGGATCCCAAAGGGGGAGAAGTCTTACAGAAGCCTTTTCTCCAAAGGATGGTAGAACCCTGTAGCTTTATCCTTAACCTGAAACTGGAGAATGTTAATCTCCTTCTCCATCCCCAAAAAGTGAACCTGTCACCTGGGCCTTGAAGACTAGCTTCTTTTTCCAGGGTTTTGTAGCAGAGAATTGTACTGTACAACCAACGTCCGTTCAGTTATGGTGGCAGTTGTCAAAGTGTAGCCCGTGGATCCCTGGGGCTCCCTGAGATCTTTGCAGGGGTCATCAAGGAAAAAAGTAAATAATAATTCTAAAATGTTTATTTACCTTTTTTACTGTGGGAACATTTGCACTGGTGGTGCAAAAGCAATAGTGGGTAAAACAAATCAAGGCACCAGAACTGGGGTCGGCTGGAAAAATGGTTCTCCAAATACACCAAGTCCTAAAACCTGGAACCTGTAAATGCTACCTTATTTGGAAAAAGGGTCTTTGTAGATGTGATTAAAAATCTTAAAATGGAGGAGATTATCCTGTATTATTCAGGTAGGTTCTAAATGCAATTCCATGGACTCTTGTAAGAGGGAGACAGAAGAGGAGAAGGCAATGTGAGGATGAAGGCAGAGATTTGAGTGATGTGACACAAGCCAAGCAATGTGGGCTGCCACCAGGAGCTAGAACAGGCAGGAACGGGTTTCCCCCAGAGCCTTAGGAGGAAGAATGGTATTTTAATTTCAGCCCAGCAAGACCGATTTTGGACTTCTGGCTTTCAGAACTGTGAGAGAATAATTTTCTGTTCTTTTAGGCCATCAAATTTGTGGTCATTTATTATATCACCCACAGGAAACTACACAGGCACCAACTTTTCCTAGGAATAATTATATTCTTCACCACCACACACTCACAGTAAAAAAAAAAAA
>JAQZBX010031803.1:0-26151 GCA_029593785.1 Cabassous unicinctus
TTTTAATGGTTACACCCAAGAAAACAAATAAAAAATGGCAGTTTCATTCTAACAAATGTATGTGGGTTGATGCAAGCAAGAAAAAAGATCCAACCAACGTGGGAGAAACATTTTCAATAGAACTATTTGTTTAACAATTACCAAAATTGTGATATAGTTATACTGTTTTGATCAATCATGTATTTAATAATCATAATAACTCATTGCAAAAGAAAATGCTTAACACTATGATCTCTATCCAATTTTTAAAAATGTTTAATTTTTAATGTTTGTATACATTTTTCTTGCGGGGAAGTTGGATGATAAACTAAAGATGTTCAGGAATAACATCTATTAAACTAGCAAAAACTTCTGTAGGGGAAATCAAATGGAAATATGAGTTAAAGGAGGAAAAAAAGAACAATGTAAAATTTTGACTGTTAAATAAAAACTAGTTTGTGTATATTCTTTTCCCAAAAAATCAAATCCCTTGGTAGTTAGATTCCATTACACACATTTAAATGAGTGATGTAGCAGTTTTATTTTAAATTGTCAACATTTACATTTTACCAGAAATCCTATCTTTTCAAAGCTCGCTGCTTGCCTGCCTTCAGCTATCCGCCCTAAGTTTTTCTCCTAAGGCACTAAAGCCTTTGAAACGTGACCCAGGAGAACAGATTCAGACGTTATCCAAGGTGGACAGAAGAGGATTTAGTGGGAATTTTGGTTAGGACCCTGCTAAGCCAAAAACCACTTCATCCAACCAGTCCAGTTTCTATGCATCAGCCAGATCTCTTTCCAGGAATTCACCCATTTCTCCAGGCCTATGTCCTCTGCAGCCCCCCACCCACCGAGTCAATCTGTCTCCTTCAAGTAAAACCACGCCCCCCCAAAAAAAAACAACAACAAACATTTAAAACAAGACAAATTCAAAGGCTTCTGTTTCCTTTTATATTTGGGACTTATTCTCAAAGGTCACTCGGGTGAAAATTTCTCCATAGTTTGAAAATTTCTTATGGAAAATGAAGACCATGGATGCCAAACGCCTGCATTTGGGATGCTGCGGAAGGAAGAGAAGCTGGTGGTCTGGTTGCCTTTTTTATTGGTGGGTGCGTGGGAGCTCCGTGCCAACGCCACCCAGAAGAGGCAAGCTGTGAAGCGATATCTGGAAAGTGGGGATGAGCACTGCTCAGCAGAGTACTTTACACCTGCAAACTCAGAAAGGTACCATCAATCCCATTTCTCAGATGAGCAAACCGAGGGTCGCAAAGCTACCCCAAGTCACAACTAGAGGTGGCAGAAGCTGGACTAAAGTCAAACCACAAGTTGTGAAGTGCAGTGACAATGGATTCGAATTTGGGTTTGAATCCACAATTTCCACGTCTTTCTGGTTGTGAGCCTTACTCAGAGGTAAAATAGGGATAACAGTTTGCCTTGTAGGGTTGCTGTAAAGACCATGAGCATTGGATGCAAGGATGTCGACCCACGGTGTGCTACACAGAACGTGCTCAGTAAATTGTAATCAAGGCTTTGGTGGACCTTGAGAGATGGTTCTATGTACCCAGAGCCCCGCATGCCGCGACCTGGGGTACGGGCTCATCCTGGGTGCAGCAAGGAAACGCCGCTCGGCAGCGCTGACACCCAGCTGAGCTCGCCTCGGGTTGGCCCACTCCCTCCCCTATATTTTTTATGTAAGATTTATGTAATCTAAAGCGTCTTTAAAAATAAAAAATAAAAATCTGACTATAGATAACAATAATATTGTAATCTTTTCATCAATTGTAACAAAGCTATCATAACATTGCTATGTATCATTAATAGGGGGTTTTAAGTGGTAAGGTATTTTTCTTTTTGGAGTAATAAAAATATTTTAAAATTCATTGTGGTGATGAATGCAAAACTCTGTGATTAAACTGACAGCCATGAACTGTACAATATGGAAGAAGTGTATGGTGTGTGTGTGAATAAACCTGTTTAAAAAAAATATGCCAGTGCTACTCAAATTGATCTATAGGTTTAATGTTATCCTTATCAAGGTCACCAGGAACCTAAGGGAAGAAATAGAAAATCCAACCATCATTCATAAGGAATTGAAATTCACTAGGATTGCAGTATCCCTTTAGGGTGTTATACTTATTTTCATCTTGCTTATTTAAACTGTGAATGGTTTGCAAGGAAACACAGTACCTTATACTCCTTTCTATCCCCAGAAAGTAGTTTAGGGTTTACCATACACTATTGCTGAGTAAATATCTATCGAATGACAGAGAAAACAAATGGTTGTGTGAGTTGAACAGATATTACAACTATGGGGGAGAAAGGAGAAGCAGTGAAACAAGAGGAAGTCCTCTTGAGAGAGGGTGGCTCCATTTATGAGATCCAACTCCAGAGGAGACAGATTGGAGACATAGCATATTTCAGTGTATCCAGAAGCTATCTCCAAATCCTCAACAGGGAAATCATTATGGGAAACCTGGCAATACTAGAGGCCCCACCTAAAGAGAGGTGACCTCTTCCCGGGATGTAGGTGTCTACAGGGATAAGAGATGAACATGGAGCTCCAGAGCTGTCCAAGGGACAAAACTGGCACAAGTTTGCATTGTGCATTCCTTTCTTACCTCCAGAGAAGTAAATATCTCAAGTGAATTGAGACAAGAGAATACTTCATTAATGAGTCTCATAAGAATGGAATCCCTATTTGCTCAGAAACTGACTCCTTCCCCTTCACTATATCAAGTTTATTTTGCTAATCTCTGGTGAAGATAAAGAACAATTTTGTTTTCTAAAGACTTTGTGAGTGATTCCATCTCCCTTTTGATCCTGGGATCAGAGCTTCCAAATTCATCCATCATTCAAGGAAGAATCTGCATTGGTGAACTTGGACTTTGCCTTGATAATTTCAGGGTGAGTTACAGAACCTTCACAGGTGTTGGAGAATGCATTGCAGCTCCATGATCCCTGTTATTGGCCCTAGTTTTAAGGGCATCAACAGGTTATGACCATAGAGAATGCTTAAAATACAAAGTCCTGCCTTCTTAAAAACTCTGAGTGGAAATAGATAGTAGATAAACTAAAATATGTTCTTTTTCCATTCTGTCTCCTCTGGCCTCTCACACTTCAGTTTTCCCTCTCTCAGCATTAATTTTCCTTGTTTCACTCATTCTTTCTCTTCAATTGTTGAAAGTATCTGTTTAACCATATTCATTCATTTTTTTTTCTTTTCATCATTCAACAAATGTTTAGTTGTCAATTGCTTCATTATTAGCTCTAAATATTGTTTTGGAAATAAAGAAATGAGTAAGTCTTTGCTTCTCATATTAAGGAGATTACATCCAAATGGGGTTATAGACATAGAAATGAGGATATCCAATATTCTGAGGTTGCTCTGAAATCCTGCTGAAGTGGATTGAAAAGAATGGATTCCTGTGGAGGTTACTGAAGGCTTCACAAAGCAGCTTTAAATTTTAATGAGCCTTGAAGAAGGAATTGGAGTAATTTCAGGAGAAGAAAGGGGTAGAAGCACACCAAGAAGAGTCAACAGGGACACACATGTGCTGAGGTTTTAAAAATAGTTCTTAATATCTGATGAAAAATGAGGGACAGTGATTTGAAAGGGGATCAGGAGCCTGGCCAGGTAGGCAGCAGTCATATAAGAAAGAATCTTGTGTTTTGCCCTCAAGAGGGGTATTTATTTTTGGAGTTATTGGAGAATCGGTGCTGGCTTATAATAGGGGATGCTCATGAAAAGTCTTTCCCTGAACAAAGCTCACTCTGGGTCAATGTGAGTATTGCTGTTGCTGATGAAGGCCGAAAATAGCACAATGGATGTGGCGAAGGTGTGGGGAGTGAATTTGTGTATGGTTGAATCATAATGTATAAAATATTGGCTATACTAAGCATAATGCCAGACATTCTATATTCAATATTTAATTCTTTCAATTATTCTATAAAATTAGTGTCACTATTCTGACTTGAGGGATGAAGAATGTGAGACTTACAGCAAGGTGATATTCTTGTATAAGGCATGTAATTGTGTCTGGATTGAATCTGGGGTTTTGATGTTCCTAGGATTTTGCATGTCACTAATAATTTTAATTCTTAATAAGTAAACTTAATATATTAGAACAGGATTGAATTTACTGAAAAATTGCATGGATTTTAGAGACAGTTTCTAAGAACCTCTCACCCCCTTTCCCCTGTTCTTAACATCTGCTGTCCAAAATAAACCTCACATTTATTTGTTGTAAATTCTTAGTCCTTTTGTTACACCTTTGAGGACTGGAGATCAGGTATATTGCAAAGTATTCCTCAGTTAAAATTTTCTCATGTTCTTCTCGTGATTAGACTAGGTTTACAGGTTTTTGGAGGAAGACACCAGAGATAAAGTGTCATTTCATCATATCATATCCAGGGTGCATCCTATCAATGTGACTTATCATTGTTGATGTTGATCTTGATCAACAATGTTTTGAGGTACCTCAGGATGAAGTTCCTCATTTCTCTGCCTTTCCTCATATCATCTTCGGAAAGAGTCATGAGGAGGTCTGCAGAAATGGTATTTATGCTCCACGGGCTTGAGAGTGCAATAGCCATATAAATTATTGAATTCTTCTACAAAAGAGATATGTCTCTTCTTATTTACTGAATCAAAAAAAATTTTTTTTGTATCAGGATGGATTCATGATATTTCTTCCATATTTTGATTTGTGATGCAACACTACTTTACTTCTTCAATTTGTTCTACTTTTGACCATGGGAGTTCTTTCAGCTGTACTCTGTATCTCTTTACTATGACCCTATCATTGAGGGGTTTATTTTAGTACCTATTTATTCTTTTGTTCTACAAGGTGTGCCAAGTGCTTCTTGCATATTTCTGTCCCAGAGTCAGCAACTTCTCCAAGAAGACACTTATGGAGAATGGTGTTAAATTCTAAGGTCTGGACCCTATTTGTCATCCTTGATACTGAGGACTCTAGGCCCTCTGTGCAGAGTATATGGAAATACATGTGGGTATAATAAGCTTGTACATATGCATGTTCAGAAAAATGTTAGTATACAAACCTCTGCTTTTATATTCACCTACACATGTGTTCATACTCTTGTGTCTAACTCTAAACCATTATCATATAGAACATTCTAACCTCCTCCCCTTGCTTATCTGTAAGTACTCACTTCTCAGTGAGAAATATCAGCACTTCCTACAATAGTAGTTCACATTTACAGATCATAAAACCTATGCGGTGTTTTCCCCATATCCTACAATATCTTTTTACACAATTGAAGCCAGATAGTAGGCCACAATTTCAAGTGTTTATGTAGACCTACTGCGTACTTTGTGAGGTAGACTAAGGTGAATGCTATATTCGTCACCTGATTCTTGGGTCTTCACTACAAATGGCAAACCAAAGTGGCATTTTGGAATTAGTGATTTCTCTGAGCCATTGGTCATTTTTGAAAATACTTGCTTATGTATTTGCATTCACTTCTCATTCTTTGGTAAAGCTGTGAATTCATTTCCATTTTGTAATTTATTAAGACACATTTCAGAATCTGATGTCATACACATCCGAACTGCAATTTTCTTGGAAAGATATTTCACTCATGCAGTCTTATAAAATTTCTCTGATTTGGTTGCAACCATAATCTGAGAATTAAAAATCATCAGCTTTTCATTTCCTTTTGGAAGTCTCTCCTGTGCATGTAAGAGCCTCACCACACTCTACATTCCTTGAATTATGATTCCCAGCAAAATCATTTATCTTGTAAACCAGTCAGTTTGTCAAAATCTTTCCTAGGCAAAGTCTTTAGAGATTTATGCGAACAATATATTCTGAACAATCTTTCCAAGCTATGCATACACAATGGTGTACATTTATCCAGTGGAAATATTGTCATTGGTATTCTCACTCTGAAAAATTTGATTTATCAAATCCCAAATTCATATCCTGCAAGAATGTGCTGGTGCAATCAAGTATTGTACAAAAAAATATTCATGTATGACTTCTTTAGAAGCAGAAATCTCTTTCCAAATAAGGTTTTTAATAATTTTGACATTACTCCATTGTTCATTTTGGGGAATGAACAATGGACTAAAGTATACTTATTATTATTCCATTATACGCTTACTATTGTTATAGCCTCGGAAGAACTTTTATAATTGATATAAGGCAGTGGCTACCAAAGGTTCTGAGGGGAAGGAAAGAGAAGAACTGGAGTAATATGGTGACATTTTAGGGACATTGGAATTGTCCTGCCTGACATTGCAATGACAGATACAGGCCATTATATATTTTGTCATAACTATAAAATTGTACAAGACATTGGAAACTAAAATCTAAATAAAAGTCCATGTTTAGTAGCAGTGCTTCAATATGTGTCCATCAATTTTAACAAATGTATAACACTAATGAAAGATGTTGATGTGGGAAAGTATGGGACAGTGAGGGGGTAGAGCATATGGGGATCCTCTTTATTTTTCATGTAACATTTATGTAATCTAAAGCTTCTTTAAAAATAAAAAAATAATAATTAAAAAAGAATTTGAGAAATACCTTAAGCAAGCATATTCATCTTATCGAAGAAGCTAGAATTATGTGTTTCAAGTAATTGGAAGTATAGAAACACTGAAAAACAGATAGGCTAAGAAAGGTGATACCTTCAGGTTACCATCAGGAACACTGTGTAATCAAGAAGATACAACTAAAATTATTGGCTTCATTAATATGCCACCTTTCTTCAATCAGGTAGTAGGAGGCTCATGCCTATAAGGATTGGTTAAATAGGCACTACACCTGGTAGTTCCCCAACCTTGGAGGACAGAAACACAAGCCAGAAAGAGAAAGAAAGGGCTGCAAGGGTCCTTGTACCACCCCCACTTCACACCCGGTATGGTGTAGAGTGGATGGTGGATGTGAAACTTACTTATATTTTGAATGTAATTAAGGAGAGAGGGTGATTGTGTTTCTTTCAAAATTCCCTAAGTAACTTCTCTGTTGCCTCTCTAAATACCTTCTGATGCATTGATTCATATGCTAAGATTTTTTAAAGAACGTGTCATGAGTGAGTGATGGAGAGCTGTTCAACTGTGGTATAACATCCTAGAACTTACATACTTACATAGATATTTACTTCTTTCCTGAGTACTGCATCTTCTATTTTCCTCTCAAAGATAAAAAGTATTCCTGGTTTTGTCAGTAGAATTTTACTCTTCTCCAGGAACCTACAATGTGTGGAAACAATGATTCACTCTAAACTAAGTGAATTTGTTCTGATGGAAAGCTAAATTTACTCTTTGAGAAACTATAAATGACTCCAAGAAAAAAAAATCACATTGTCAGCTATCAGTGAAACTTAAGAGCAATTTAGGGTTTTTTTAAAAAAGGTAAACTTGAAAAGAGACCCTAAAATATAGATTTCAGCTAAGGAAACTTCCATAAATTGAGTGATGGATAAAGACTAGTATCCAGAGGGAAATGCTAGTCTTTTTCCTGAAGAAGTAGGAGACTTGATTGCTGCCTGTAAACCAAGAAATACATGTTATATAGAAGGAGGAACAGTCTCATTTTGAGTGAGCTTTGTTCTGTTCAATTGTATTATGTTGTTGAAATAGAAAATGATTTTGGGACCCTACCCTGAGAAAGTTAGAAAAGATGAACACTGTCAATTGAAGATTAACTGCCCAGAGTTGGGGATTGAGAATAAACTCCCTCAGGTCCAGGGAACATTTTTGAAACTAAGACACAGTAGAAAACAGTAACAGAGGATTTACTACATATAATGCACCATAATAATGTCGCCAGTGTCAAAGTGAGTTTATGTCACACATAGGAGCAGTGATTCCTTCCTACACTGTCAAAAGCTGAGTTTCGAAGAGAAGCAAATGCTAGAGTAAGAGTATTGGATGAGAAGGTCCTGGATTTCATCTCCTAGTGTATTTACCCAATGACACCATTCTCATTTCCCCTTGCTTCCAGATCACCCTTGTCAGAATATTTGGAAGCAAACACATAGCTCCGAGACACAGCATCCCAAATGTGATTACTTATGTGTTTCATCTCCTGCAGTTTCCAGAATGAGGATATTTTGCATTTACTTATTATCCAAGAAGGAAACCACCAGTGGAACAAAAAATCACTGAAATGACCCACAGATGTTTTCTCTTGCTGTGGGAAGAAAATAAAAAGGGAGGAAATTCTTTACTGTTAGTGCCTGCAGGGACACAGAGAAAAAGTCAGATGTCGGAAAGTCTACAGATATAAATTTGACTTACTTTCTAACTTTCTGTTTCTGGGTGGGTGGGACTTTGGTTTCCATTGTAGCTAAATTTCTCCCAGTTCCACTACATGGATATTTTAAAATTTCATCATTGTATATTTCAGCAATTAGAGCTTCTATTTATTCATTATTGAAATATGTTTGTTATTTTCTATATTGCAATAGATAATTTCAGCTTATTAAAACCTATTAAAAATGTTGTTTCATTTTATCTGAATCATTTCAAAATCTGAAACAAATTCTTTTTCCATTGTCTGCTTTTCTTCTGATTCTTAGTATGGTAACTTGTTTTCTTGTTGTCTATGTTGATTTTTTAAATTGTGTTCTGTTTAATTTGTTGGACCCATATTTGTGTGAATTCTTGGAGGTCTGGGTGGAAAGAGAGTATTTACACTTGGCTTTATTTTGCTTTTAGGTAGCCATAAAAATTTAACAGTAAGTTTTCCACTTAAAGCTTTTAAGGCCACAAATCTGTGGTGATTTCAAACTGCACAGTGGCTCATCATTCAGAGGGCTTTCTACCATGTAGCCAGTGTCAGGGCAAGTGTTTATCTTGATGCTCATATTTGATTCATGTATTTATACATTGGTAATCTTTACAATGCAGCTGTAATTCCAAGGTTCCCACTTTTAAACAGGAATCTCTAACCAGAGTTTCCACTTAGGAGAATTTTGGAATTCATATTTATATGAAACCTATTCACGAATAAAGAATCTCAAGTTCTACAGTGATGACTATCTGCCAAAACTGCAGCTGTCATTTGAACTCTGCTACACATCGTGGCCCATTATATATTTTTTCCTGTGGCTAAATTAATTCCTTTTGTTAGACTAGTTTAAGAATAAGTTTTAAAGATTCAGAGAAATTTATAGGTGTGAATCCTCATATTTTAAAAAAACAAACACAGATGAATAGACTATCTACAGATTTGTGGGAAATAGAAACAGCAGGGCAAAATGAATTTAAACCTAATGGAAGGAAATAATAAGTATTTAAGTGGAGAGAAATGGAATAGTGTATAAAAAAACTACTGAGAGAACTAATGAAATTGATTATTAGAAAATTTCAATAAAATAGGCAAGGTCTATTTAGATTGAAAAAGAAAAAAATAGAGGATATCAATTACTAAAATCCAGTGTGAAATTTTGGACTTTGCTAGATATTGCTGATATTAAAGGGATTATGAATGAATACTATGAACAATTGTCTACTTATAATCTAGATAATGCAGAAAAATGGGCCAAATCCTAGAAACACACAATTTGCCAAAATTAATGGGAAAAAAACTCAACAATCTATAACAGGTAAAGAGATTCAAATAGTCATCAAAAATATCCCAAAAAATACAAGTCTAGGATCAGAAAGGTTCCATAATGAAATTTATAAAATATTCAAAGAAGAAATAAATATAATACTTTTCAAAATCTTCCAACTTGAAGTCAGTGTATCTCTTCCAAACTAAAATTATTGTGATATCAAAGTTACATTAAGACATAAGGAAAGAAAGCCAAAGACCAGTTTCCATCAAAAATACAGATTCAAAATCACTCAACAAAAACTAGCATATTAAATCCAGTAGCATATTAAAAGAAGTATCCATGACTTAGTGAGATTTATCTCAGTACTCAAGGGTGTTTGACATAAGAAAATCAATGTAATACACCACTTTAACACAATGAAGTGGAAAATCGCATTGAAACCTAAATTCATGTAGAAAATGTGAATGATAAATTCCAACACCACTTCACAATAAAAACAATGAAAAAATAAGAATAGAGAGTAACTTCCTTAACATGATACACAGCATCACTTTAAAAACACAGGTGATCTTATCCTCAGTGTGGAAAGAGTGAAAGCAATTCCCTTGAGCTCTGGAACAAGAGAAGGATGTCTGTTTCACTATTGCTATTCAAGGTTGTATTGGAAGTTAGGAAATTACGCTATAAAACTAAATAAATATATTCAGACTAGAAAGGGAGAAGTAAAACTATCTCTTTTCAGTGATGTCATGAGCCTTTGTAGAGAAAATGCCAAAACTTACACAAGAAACCTGTAGAACTCATAAATGAATGCAGCCAAAATGCAAGGTAAAAAGTTTTTTTTTGTTTTTTTTTTTAGGACAAGTTGCCAGGGATTGAACCAATATCTCATGTGTTGGAAGCAGGGGCTCAACCACTGAGCCACACTGACTTCCCTGAGTTGTGTTTTTATTTGTTTGTTTCTTTTGCTTGTTATTTGTTTTTGTCTTTACAGGAAGCCCCAAGAATCAAACCCAGGATCTCATAGGTGGGAGGAAGGCACTCAACTGCTTGAGCCACCTCTGCTCCAAGGTATGAACTTAACATGCAGAAATTTGTGGTGTTTTATACACCTGCAAAGAACTTTCTTAAGTGTGCATTTAAAAAAATTAATATACCATAACATCTAAAAGAAAAACATACCAGGAATAACTTTAAAGATTTGAAAGACTTGGACAGTGAAAACTAGAAATTACTGTATGCAGGAAATTAGAGAAGACGTAATGGAATGGTATGACATCCTGTCTTCATAGATAGGAGGGATTCCTATTATTAAGCTGTCAGTACTGCACAAAGTGAGCCATAGCCTCAAGGTAATCCCTATGAAAGGCCCCGGAGAGATTTAAGCAGACATGGAATAGGCAATCTTCATTCATATGGAATTATAGTTCACCAGGTCTGAGTATACCACCTTGAGGTGTTGTATATATTTATTGCCATGTCTTTTGGCCTGTTTAGACAGGGAAATGTATGAGAGCAAGCACCATATCTTAAATCTATCTCCATGCCCAGAACATAGTTTAGTGCTTGCCATAGAGTATTCTGAGTAAATATTTGTTGAATGACTAAGGAAACAAACACTTGAATAAGTTGAACAGATATTTCTAACTATGGGGGAAATACAGAAGCAGTGAGACAAGAGGAAATCCTATTTGGAGAGGACAGCCTCATCAATGAGAGCCAGTGCCTAATGAGACAGATCAGTCAGAAAATGTTTTAGTGTATCCAGAATCACTCTCCAGAATCAGCAATATGGAAATCATTATGGGAAACCTTGCAATACTGGAGCCCATGCCTAAAGAGAGAGGACGTCCTGCTGGGAAGAGGGAGTCACTGGGATAAGAGTTGAATATGGAACTCCAAGCAGCCACCCAAAGGTGAAAAGTGGCACAAGTTTGTATTGTGTTTTTCTTTCTTTCCTCCAGAGAGCTAAACGTCTCATAGAGAAGAGAGGAAAAAGAATACTTCATTAATTACACTCTTTGGAAATAATCCCCAAGGTAAAGACAACCTAAAGGCTTCTCCTAAACTACCCCAAGTCTTCTTCACTGATCTCTGTGATGAGGAAGCCAATTGTGTTCCATAGCCATCCTGAGTAGTTCCATTTCCCTGCCCTTCCTGGGAGGGCAGATTTCAAGAGAGAATTTCTTTTCTAGTTGAGTCAGGCAAGGTGAACTTGGCTACTTAATCCTCTTAACTTCTGTATCAACTATCTTCTTGGGCAGGGAAGTGTATTTTTATTTTTCTTTGATTTTATTTTTTTAAAATAGAAAAAAAATATTGTACACACAACTCAAAACTTCCCATTTCAATCACTTTAAATTGTACTATTAAATGGTATTATCCACAAAATTATGCTTCATTACCAACATTCATTACCAATATCCATTATCAAATCTCAAACAGAATCTCTGCATCCATTAAACAATTACACCCCCTTCTCAATCTCCAACTCCAGCTCCTGGTAACCTGTAATCTATCAACTAACTAATGAAATAGTCTTCTTCTAACTATTAAATATAAGCAGATAATACAATACCTGTTTTCTTGCATCTGGCTTATTTCACCCAACAGGATATCTTCAAGGTTAATCCATGTGTTTGTATGGATCAGAACGTCATTCCTTTTTATGGCTGAATGATATTTCACTGTGTGGATATAACACTTTTTTGTTGACACCGTAGGTACCTTGGGCTCCATTCAGTCAGTCCCCTTGAGGAACAGGAAGTGGGCCCGGAAGAGGCATATGGAGAGGTGCAGGTGGAGTGAGGGGCTGGTGTTCTGGATGGCTGTGCACAGGATGAAGGTGAGGGCAGCCAGGAAGAGGCACAGCAGGGAGAGCCCCAGCCCCACATAAGTGATCATGGCCAGCAAAGGGTCTTCCTCCTGGGACTGAGCAAAGAGGAGTCCACAGTCAATCTTACCTGCTCTGGAGTGTCACCATTCACCGTTTCTCCTTCTAGTGAGCAGATATGGAATTAGGGAGCCAGGTAAAATGACATTTTTCAAAGTACACTGTGTAAAAGAACAAAACTTATAAACACGGATAGTGCCAATTTTGGCAAAAATGGACTCTACTTGATGAAAAATGAAAAAAATGACCACCATTTGGATAAGAATTTGAGAGTTTCTTTTAAAATTAAACATACATTTACTACATGACCCAGACATGGAATTGCTGGATTTATCCAAGAAAAATGAAAATGAATGATTACAAAAAAGCTTATTTAAGAATGTTCATAGCAGTTTTACTCATAATAGTTCAAACTGAAAACATACCAAAAGTCCTTCAACTGGAGAAAAGATCAATAAATTGTGGTCCCATCAAAAATTGTAATGCTATAGAGCAATACAGAAAAATGAACTGCAGGTACATACAAAACATGGAAGTATCTCAGGTAATAGGTTGAGAAAAAGAAAAAGACACAAAAGTGAATGAGCTGAATGGTTGCATTTTTATGTAGTTCCAGAACTATCAAAACTAAACTATGGTGATGAAAATCACATCAGTGGGTTTCTGGGGGTGGATGTGGAAGCTTGTCTGCCAAACTTAACCAGAGACTTCCTGGGACAATGGAAAGATTCTATTTTTCACCTAGGGTTATATTAACAGTGTGTTTACAATTATCAAATACCATGTTCTAATCACTTAAAAATGATAAAGGTGATTTATCAGAATAGAAGTTGACTTTTGTTGTTGTTGTTTATTTATTTACTTATTTATTTTATATTTTAAATGATGGTTAGATTACATAAATATTACACAAAAATTACAGGGATTCCCATATTCCCCAACTCCCACACCTCCCATAACCTCCCTCTTAAACATCTTTCGTTAGTGTGGCACATCACCTGCAATGGATATATCCATCCTGGGGCTTTTCCACTAAGCATGGACCATAGTTCACATTGTAGACCATACTCTCTCCCATACAGTTCTTCATGTTATATGCTGATGTAAAATAGTCTATATCTGTCATTGTAATGTTACTCAGGATAATTCCCAAGTCCTGAAAAAGCCCATGTATTACAACTGAATTTCCCTCACAGAGTCCCAAAATTGTCCAGTGGCCACTGGCTCCACCTCAATGTTATAATTTCTTCCATTGCTTGAATCAAAATATTTCTACAAAAGAATACCAGTAAGTTCATTCTAGTCCATAGCTCTTCCCCCAATCCTGAGGAGACTGGGATGATGATGACCACTCCACTTCCTAGTGAGACGGGGCTTATATACCATGTGTAAGAAGGATGGAATTAACCTGCTTGCAGCTGCAGACTCTCTCCATTCCCTGGGATGATCATTGTCCATCATCATCTCCTCACCAGGTAACTTGGGTGAGTCCATTGATCTGTAGAGTATGAGTTTTAGCTCCACTGAGATTCCAGGCACAGCTGGCACATGGGTAGGCCAAAGGCTCCAGTCTATGGAAGTATACCTCCAACTCCAGCACCATATATAGGTTTGATTAGAAGGGACTGAAAGATCATGTGCAAGGAGCACATATTTGAATCCAACTCTGTCATTCTCAGGAACACAGATTCCAAAGTATAGCCCACTGATAAGGCATCAATCTCTGGAGCTATCCCCCCTTATATAGGACCTGGGTGTCTCCAGAGCCCACAGGAGCCAATCTGTATGGGGTGATATCCACATTGGTGTTCCATGAAATCCTACTGAGGTGTGCATAAGCATTACCTCTGGGATGACCTCCCGACTCTCTTTGAAGTCTCTTAGCCATATGAACTCATTTGTCTTTACAATTTCCTCCTTTTATTCAAGGTCTTTTCCAGTCACATTACCAGTTGACACTTGGTATTAATCCCACATTGCCAGGGAGGCTTATCTCTGGGAGTCATGTCCCATGTTGGGGGGAAGGTAGTGCATTTATATGCTGAGTTTGGCTTAGAAAGAGGCCATATTTGAGCAAAAAGGAGTTTTTCAGGAGGTAACCCATAGGCACCTTGTAATATTAGGCTAAGTTTCTTTCAAAAGTAAATGTTCATAAGTACAGTCATCAATATCAAGAGTTCATTAGTGTTCCGTTTGCTTTCATTAGTCACTGCTCCTGTTCTCAGGGGACTCTTGATGTTCCATTAGAGAATATGGTAAAGCTCCCCATGATGGGAATTGGATATTCTTTTCATTGTTGTGTGAATCTCCACCAATCATGACAATATCCCATAAACACTTGAATACATTCATATGCCGTATAGGTATGCCCTAGGTGAAACTCCTCCCATGCATCCCCTATCACTGATACCCCCACACCAATGATCCTCCATTGACACAGTTGCAACTCTTCTGTGATCCAAAATTTTATGACATTGCAACAACAGATATAAGCCATTATATATCATTACATAACATCCACAACTGTGTGTGAGAGAGTGTATACTATAATGTGAAATATGGTCCATGCTCTGTGGCAAAGCCCTAGGATGCATTTATCAATTTCAATGAATGTACCACATTAATGAAAGAATTTGTTAATGTGGGGGAAAGTGGTAGGTCTGGGGAGTGAGGTATATGAGAATTCCTTTTAGTTTTTTATGTAAGAATTTATGTGATGTAAGTATCTTTTTAAAATAAATAAAAATATTTTAAAAAATTTTTAAAGTAAAAAAAAATTGACATTATGTCTTCAGTCACTCTAAGGTCTGTTGCTTTGTGTACACTGTGACCCTTTTATACATTTATTCCCACAGTGTCTTTTTTTTTCATTTTGTCTTCAAAGAAGCTTTAAGTTACAGAAAAGTCACATACATTTTATAGGGGATTCCCATCTACCCACCTTCCTCTCCCTTTCCCCCTTTTCCTTCTTAATAACATTATACATATAGATGGGACATTTGTTACAACTGATGTATAAATATTGAAACATTGCTACTAACCATGGTCAATGATATACATTATGGTTTACATTTTGGACCATATACTTTTATAAATTTGCATGAAATTTAACACGGCTTGTATCCATCATTGCAATATCATGTAGAACGATTCCATTGCCCCCAAAATGCTGCATATTCCATCTATTCTATTCTTCCCTCCCCTCACCTCGGGATCCACAGCAGCCACCAAGCTTCGCTCCTTGAAGAACAAGATTCGCAGTTACTTACAATATCATTGAGGGTTGACATGCTGGTCTGTGCTCCTCTCATAGGCACTGCGTGTGCTCTCGAGAGTCTCCTGTGTCGCTACTTGAGAACATTGCAGGACACTCCAGGATGGTAGTCCAACACATTCCCGCTTATTTTTTGGGTCTCCTCCCACTCCACACACTATGACACCCACTCCACACACTATGACAAGATGAACAATCACACTCCCTAGAATCCTTCCCCAGGTGCAACCTGTCCTGTATGCCACCCACATCCAATACCCTAAACCAGTATCCCTCCCCTGCCATATTTGCCAAAAGAACATTCTCAAAGTTGTGGTTTCAACTACATACTCACAAATCCCCAGAGTTTACCTGCTCCCTCTTCCAAGCCTTCCCCCTGTTCGATGGACAGTCCAACCCACCCTACTTACCCCACCCCCAAAATCTGCACTACCCAACCCAATAGCATCATTGTACTACTGTCATGCCCATCCACTGCACAACTACACCTTTCCACCTTAAAAAAGATTCTGTTTATATGTGGATTAGCTCACAACCTTCTGCCTTTCTGTCTCCTGAAAACCTATCTTCCATACTCTAATTCTGTGAGTCTGTTAAATTTGCTTAATTCATATCAATGATGTCATGTACTATTTCTCCTTGTTCCAGATCTTAGAGGGAAAGTTTTAGCACTTCACCATTGAATATGATGTTAACGGTGGGTTTTCTGCCCTTTATCATGTTCAGGACATTTCCTTTCTTTGAAGTGTTGTTTCTCAGGAAAGGATGCTGTATGTTGCTAAATAATTTCCTGGATCTATATAGATGATCATGCAATTTTTTTCTTTCAATCTGTTTATGTCGTGTATTACGTTGATTGATTTTCTTATGTTGAACCATCCTTGCATACCAGGTATGAAACCCACTTGGTCATGGTGTATCATTCATTTGATGTGTTGATGAATATGATTAGAAACAATTTTGTTGAGGATTTTAGCATCGAGGTTCATTAGAGAGATTGGTCTATAGCTTTACTTTCTTGTGGTGTCTTTGGCTGTGGTATTAGGGAGATGTTGGCCTCATTGAATGAGTTAGACAATGATCCCTCCACTTATATTTTTTGAAACAGTTTATGCAGGATTGGTGTTATTTCTTTCCAGAATGTTTGGTAGAATTCACCGGAGATGCCATCTGGTACTGGGCTCTTCTTAGTTGGTAAGTTTTTGATGACTAATTCTTTCTTGTTTCTTGTGATTGGTCTGTTGAGTTCATCAATTTCTTCTTTTGTCAAAGTAGGCTGCTTGTGAGTTTCTAGGAATTTGTCCATTTCCTCAAAATTATCCATCTTGTTGGCATACAATTTTTCAAAGTATCCTCTTAAGATATCTCTTTAATCCTGTGTCACTAGTGGTGACAGCCCCTTCTTGATTCTTATATTATGTATTTGTATCTTCTTTTTCCCTTTATTAGTCTAGCTAAGGGTTTGACAATTTTATTAATCTCCTCAAAGAACCAGCTTTTGGTTTTGCTTATTTTTTCTAGTGCTTTCTTATTTTCAATTTCATTTATTTCTTCTGTAATGTTTATTTTCTTCTTTCTACTTCTTTGAGGTTAATTTGTTTTTCTTTTTCTACTTCTTCCAGGTGTGCAGTTAGGTCTTTGATTTTAGCTCTTTCCTCTTTTTTAATATACACATTTATGGCTAGGAATTTCTGTCTCAGTATAGCTTTTGCAGCATGCCATAAGTTTCGATACATTGTAATGTCTTTTTCATTCATTTCAAGGTTGTTATTGATCTTTTGCAATTTCCTTTTGACCCACTGATTGTCTAAGAGTGTGTTGTTCAACTTATATATCTTTGTGCCTAATCTGGTTCTCTGTCCTTTACTGATTTGCAGCTTCATTACATTGTGGTCAGAGAGGTTACTGTGTACAATTCCAAACTTTCTGAATTCTTTGAGTGTTGTTCTGTGGCCTCCCATGTGGTCTCTCTTGGAGAATGATCCATGTGAACTTGAGAAGAATTTATATTCCACTGTATTGGGTGCAAAGTTATGTATATGTCTATTAGGTTCTGATGGCCTAATGTATTATTCAAGGTCTTTATTTTTTTAATTGATTCTCTGTCAGGATGTCCCGTCTAATAATAATAGTGGTGTAGTAAAATTCCCCACTATAATTGTAGAGGCATCTATTTCTCCACTTAGTTTTTTCAATGTTTGCCTCATGTATTTTGAGGCGCCCTGGTTAGTTGAATAAATGTTTATGATTGTTCTTTCTTCTTGATAGATTACCCATTTAATTAATATATAGTTGCCCTCTTTGTCTCTTACAGTAGTTTTGCATTTAAAGGCAATTTTGTCTGGTATTAGTATGGCTACTCCCTCCTTTTTTTAGTTATTGTTTGCATGTAATAGTGTTTTCCAACCATTCACTTTCAGCCTCCTTGTGTCCCTTGGTCTAAGCTGTGTTTCTTGCAGACAGTATACAGATGCATCATAATTTCTTTTGCCTTTTGCCAATCTTTATCTCTTGATTGGACATTTTAATAAACTCACATTCAATGTTATTAATGTTGAGGAATTACTTACTTTAGATATATTCTCTTTAGGTTTATGTACACCATATGTTGTTTTTATTTCTGTTTTTATTTTTTTATTTATTCTTACATTCTCCTCCAGATCTCTCACTCTTATTTTTTCCTTTCAGTCTGCAGAACTCACTTTAGTATTTCTTGAATGACAGAGTTCTTATTGATAAACACTCTTAATTTACATTTATCTGTGAATATTTTGAACTCTCCCTCATTTTTGAATGCCAACTTTTCTCAATTGATAATTATTGGCTAGAGGTTTTTCTTTGTTGTTGTTGTTGTTTTTTTTTTTGTGCCTTAACTGTGTAATACCAGTGCCTTCTGGCTTCCATGGTTTCAGGTGAGAAATCAGCACTTAATCTGATTAAGCTTTCATAGTATGTGATGGATCTCTTTTCTTTTGCTGCTTTCAGTATTCTGTCTTTGTCCTGAGCATTTGACAATTTGAAAAGTTTTGTCTTGTGGTAGGTCTGTTAGGATTTATATGCTTTGGGGTGTGCTGTGCTTCCTGGACATGTACAACCAAGTCTCTCAATAGAATGGGGAAATATTCAGCCATTATTTTCTCCATCACTCCTTCTGTATACTTTCCCTTCTGTTCTCCTTCTGTGATGCCTTTAATGCATATGTTTGTGTGTTTCATGTTATCATTCAAGTCCTTAAGCCCCTGCTGGATTTTTTTATCTTTTAATCTATCTGTTCTATTTTTAGTTTTGATTTTTGATGTACTGTGTTTCACATCACTTATTCTTTCCTCTGCCTGTTCAAATATGCTGTTTTGTGCTTCCAGTGTATTTTTGATTTTTTGCTTTGTGCCATTCATCACCATCATATACTGTATCTTTCTATGCACTTTTCCAATTTCTTCACTATTTTCTCCCAGTGTTTTCTTAATATCCTTAATTACTTCCTTCACGTCATTAAGTTGATTCATATTTGTTTGGGCATTTCTGATTCATTGCTCCATGTTCTGCATTTCCTCCTGTTTTTCTTTGTTCAATAGACTCGGCCATGTCTACCTGTTTCTTTGTATGGCCTGAAATTTTTTGTTGCTGTTTAGTCATCTGTTTATCTTGATGGGTTAATTTGGTTGGTGCTTCTCTTTCTACTCTAGGGTTTTATTTTGTTGTTTTTGTGTGTGTGGTAAAGTTTCACTTTTACAGGTCATTCCTCTAATTCTACTTTCATGTTGTTGTCTATGTTCCCTTGGGGAAAAAAAAGAATTAGGAGGAGATAAAAGAATAGACATAAGAAGAGAAAAAGAATAAGAGTTTTAATAATAAAAAAGTATAAGAGGATCTTTACAATACCTAGGAAAATAAATAATTAACCCTTGTGAAAAATCAGAAGAAGTACAGAGGTATAAGAACAAAAAAGTGGAATAGGAAAATTGAAATGAGAAACAAAATAGAGAAAAATATATACTATGGATTTAAAGGCCAAATGATGATAAGAGAGGAAAATAAAACAGAAAAAAGTAAAGAAAAACAACCCAATAGAAAGAGTAAAAAAAGATAGAAAAAAGAAAATACAAGAGAGAAAGAAATGGAAGACTTAAGAAAAAGAGCTCAATGAAAGAAAAAGATCAGAAAAGAGGAAAAAGAAAATTGAAGGAAAGAAAAGAATTAATGTAGATAGAAAAAGGAGGTAAAAGAAAAAAGGGAGGAAACAGAGAACGGGGAAACAAGAAACAAAACAGGAGCACCTTAAAGGAAAAAAAAATAGGCAAAACAACCTTCCTTCTTTAACAAAATAACAGATTCAAGGAAACTAAAAATGAAAAGAATATCTCTATGTACCCTGTCATGAGGTATCTAGTGAATGCCTGGTAACCCAGCCTGAGGAATGGAACCAGGGACCTTGTATATGCAAGACGGGAATTCCTCCACTGAGCTGAATTGTGTCAAGTTGATTGGGCTTTAGAAACCTATCTGCCCTCTTTCCCCAGGCATTTTAGACTACAATTTGCTAGAGTCCTGCTGATAAGGTGCTTGTCCCTCCCGTCTCTCATCAAGTTCCTTTCTCTCCCTTGGCAGCTGGGCATGACATCCTGCCTGAGCAGATATCCCACCCCTCCTTCTATTGGGTTGGGGTACCTTCTGAGATTCAAAGGGGGTTCAGTTGGCCAAATTCACCACAAAAAAATAACAGTCTTCACCCTCTTTCAGACCCCTCTTCCTCCCAGGGAATGCCCCCTCTAAGTCTGTTGCCCTGAGTTTGGGTATATGTGCCATTTCCAGCCACAGTGTTGAGCTAATCAGATTACTCGTTTGGCTTCTTTATCATTCCACTACCCTCCTAGAGGACTCAGAGCACCTTCCCGTTCTATGTATATCCAAATAAGCTCCTTTAAGATAGGTCCCTGTTTCTCTCCACTTTTTTTGTGAGAGGGTCAGACTCTGCCTTCCTACCTCAACACCATTTTCATGGAAATACTGTCAAGAAGCATTTAGGTTAATTTTTCTACCCAAAATTCAGATCTTCATCTATATGTCTTCCTCTAATTTTCCAACAGCTAGAAGGGAAGCTTAAGCAGATAATTCAATTAAAGATATTTTATAGAGACTTTTATATATAGGTGGTCGACCAGATTGGACCCATGGGCTCTAGCTTCTGAATAGACCTACTATGAACATTCATGTGAACCTTTGTGTTTGAACACCTGTTATCAATTATTTGATGTTTATGCCTAGAAGTAGAAATGATAGGTCATATGGCATTTCTATGTTTAACGTTTTGAGGAATGACCAAAGATTTTTCTATGGCATCTGCTTCATTTCACCTTCCTACCAGCAGTGCACAAGGGCCATATATTTATTAAAAATATAAAATGATGCAAACAAATGAACAAGTACAATTCAGAAAATAACAGAAGCACAAGATGAAAAACATTTACAGGGTTGGGACTTTAAGGCATACTGAAATCAAGCTCTGTGGTAGTCTTCACCCACGTGCTCCTCAGCCAACAGATTTGTCAGATAGGTGTGCCTTACATTGATGTTACTTCACTATGGGTTTAAAATGAATTCTGGATTTCAGCTGTAAAGATTCCCAAAAACTATCTGGATCCAGACCACAGTCAAGGCAAACCTCTTTCAATGTGATACCCTTTCCCCATAAATGATATGTCCTCTCCAACAAAGGATGTCTACACCTTGTTCTGTGCTCCATAGAAAACTATATTCCAAAGGAATTGAGTAACAATCAGATGCTTCATCTACTAGATCATTTAACAATCAAGTATTGCACACCTGAAATGTGCCAGACACTCTGCTGGGTACAGAGTAACCAAAATTCTGTTGTCATTTATTCATGGCCATGGCAATTTAGAGCTTATAGAAAGCATAATATGAATATTAAACTCAGCATGCATTGATTTTCCCATTTATCTCTGTGACAATTCTCACTTTATTAAAAGTTCTCAGGGAGAGTGGATGTAACTCAAGTTGTTGAGTGCCTACTGCCCACATACGAGGTCCTGTGTTCAGTCCCTGGCCCTGGTACCTTAAAAATAAAAAGTCTCTTAATATTTCTTATTGATTATTATTATTTTAGAAAATCAAACAAAAGGAATGAATGAATGTTTTTGAATTCTTGGGACCAATCACCCCTAGTTCTTTCTGTCCATGAAATTTGTTTCTTTCTTTTTTGTTGTAAGGGAAATTTGAAATACAACATTCTATTTTGTAAAGTTTCAATGTTGCCATATTGGTGAAGGGACAAGAAATGATTCCAGGAGTGAGGATTCTGCCCAATTTGCACAACTTTCCATAGTATGTTCATCAGGCTATCATCTATCTATCCTTTGAATAATGCCTTAGATGCATTCTTCTCAGAAAGGTTTCACCTCTCTTCTCCCAATATAGCCAACTAGATTGGTTGTCTCTATAATATACATACACAGGCCTCTGTACTTCTCATTCTTAATGCAGAACTCAACAAATGGGCATATATCCTGCGTTGTAAATGCTTTATTAGTCACATCAATTATGAGTTTGGATTATCAAGTCACTTTTATAACTATTAATATAATATTTTAAATATATCAATATTTTGTTACATGGCATGAGATATTATGAAGTAAACTTAGAGTACTATGAGTGAACCTGTCTTATAATAGAACCTGTTTCTTCAAAATTGAAAACTAAAAAAGTGATGAGCTATTAATGCACCCCTGAGACTTCTGGATGTGTAGCAACCACCAGAGACCATGCTTTTGAGTCCATCTTCAATCCACTCACCCTATGTCATTTTTATGTTGATAACTTTTCCTGTATTAATGTAAAACAGCCAAATTATTTGGAATTAAATCATGATAAAAATACAGTTGTGAGGTGATGAGGGTTTTTTTTCTTTTGTGCCAATGAATATTGGCATAAAATATTTGTACCTCAACAAATTATAACCAACTATGTTCTTTAACTCTTTGGAGAAGGAAATGCACCCTGGATATAGCCAGAGAAATTATTATGGAGTAACCAAATCTGGAGTCAAAAACTAAAGAGATTTGACCTCCTCCAAGGAGGAAGCAGTCCAGTGTGATAAGACATGTATACGGATCTCCAAAATATTCTGCTATGAGTCAAAATTGGCACAGGTTTGCTTTCTGTTTTTCTCTCCTAGTTCCAGAAAACTCAATGGGTGGTGTTGAGAGACCAAAGAGTATTTTATTAATGTGGCTCATGGGAATTCATGCCCTAAACTCACAGAAACTGTAAATGTTTCTTCTACACCATCTCAACTCTGCATTAATATTCTCAATGAAGGGAAAACAAAATTGTGTCTTCTCGAGGACACATGACCACCTCCATCTCCTTGACCTTCCTGGGAGAAGAGCTTCCAACTTCATTCATTACCCAAGGAAGAAACTGGATGACTGAAATTCGGATGCTTCCTTGATAATAAATAGGTGAGTCACAGAAAGTTCTAAAGTTCTGGGTGATGTGGTATGGTTTGAGGGACCTCTTTTAATGGTGGCAGGTTTAGGAGCATCAACATGGAAAGAAAGTTTAGGAAATTTTAATGATGCAAACTTCTCCCAACTGGAAGTCCCTGATTCTGGAGGTAGAGTCTGGTACACTAAACTTTATTCATTTTCCTGACTCTCCCATCTGGTGTTGGCTCACAGTCATGGCGATATATGTTGAATCTCATTATAAGTTTTGCCCTTTCAGTTATTCAACAAACAATTATTTAACAATTAAAAAATTATACTAATAAATTATGTTCTGTGGATGAACAGGTGATAAGACTTTTTCTTTCTATCAAGGTGCTCACAGTTTAACAGGGCAAGAGATATGGACATAAACAAATGCACTATCTTTAGGTGGCACAGAAATCCTGGTGTGTGGTTCATAAAGATGATAACTCTTCCTGGAGAGGTTAGTGAAGGCTCCCCAGGTATTCGTGTCATTATATTGAATCTTAAAAGAGGATTTTGAGTCATTTTGCATGCAGACTGGGCAAGAGGCAGTAGAGGAGCATATTTGGAAATCAATTAAACATAAGTTTTATTTAGAAAATCACAAAAAGTTTTTAATATATAACCAACAATGTTGGTCAGGGGATGAAAAGTGATACATCAGTGTAGCCAGCAGCCTGATAATAGAGAACTTTACATTTAAGCTACAGGATTGATATTAATTCTGAAGATAGTGGAGATTCAGTGAGGGTTTTATAGCAGGTGATGTCTATGATCAGGCTAGACCAAGGGAAAGGTCATTTGGAACAATTTGTCAAAGCCATGGAAAGATGACGAGGTGTGGAATATGCACAGTAGATGTGGTTACTAGTATAAATATAAAAATGACCTTTTACAAAGTGCTAAGAATATAGTGATATAAGGGAAAGTTACAACTAATGTAACTTTTAGACAATAGCTACAAGTAACATTTCAATATTTTTGCATCAGTGGCAAAAAGATAATATATCAATTCTCAGGGACATAAATGGGGAGTATAAGGGGGTATGGGATTTTTCTTTTTGGAGTCATGAAAATATTCTAAATTTGACTGAGGTGATGACATCACAACTCTGTGATGAACCTGAGAGCCACCGAGTGTGTGCATTTGATGCTTTGTACAAAGCAGGGGACTGCATAACACAGGGAATCCAGTGATAGATGATGGACTGTGATTAACAGAATAAATATGAGAACATTCTTTCATGAACTCCAACAAATACGTAATACTAGTACAGGGTGTTAATATTTGTGTGGGTTGGGAGAAGAATACACCGAATATAAGATACAGGCTATAGTTAGTAGTAATGTTTGACAATGCTCTGTTCTTTCATAGTTTGCAGTAATTGTTTCACAATAATGCAACATATTGGTTGTGGG
Organism: Cabassous unicinctus; assembly: GCA_029593785.1. Taxonomy (NCBI): domain Eukaryota; kingdom Metazoa; phylum Chordata; class Mammalia; order Cingulata; family Chlamyphoridae; genus Cabassous; species Cabassous unicinctus. Next base: position 24,593 of record JAQZBX010031803.1, read on the forward strand.
GTGAAGTATGGGAGACTTGTATGATGATATGCATGTCTCTTTTATAAGCTCACAACTTTTATTATATATTTACTGTTTATGTTTGTTCACATATGAAAGATAAATTTCAATTTAAAAAGTTAAAAAAGAAGTGGGAATAGAGCGGTTGGGAATACTCTGTGAGGGATTAATACATAATTTATCTAAAAATTCGCTGAATAAAATTAGACACATTGCTGGGCATTTTATATTCAGTATTTCTTCTAATCTTTGATAACTCTATGAAATTGGTATCTATATTCTGAGTTTATGGTTGAATAATGTGACTCAGATTAATGATATCACTTATCCAAGGTGTGTAGTAGAGTCTGGAGTCAAGCTCAGAGTTCACTGTTACCAAAGTATTTAAATTCACTATCATTTTTAATTTTTTATGGCCTTTATTTTTTAACAGAAAAATTGTGAAACTCTTACAGAGATTTTCCCACATTATGAGCATCTCCCACCCAGTATACCCCATGGTATTTGGTGGACATTTCAACTTTTTGAATATAAAAATACCAGTAAAAATCTTTTTTGATAATCCTAGGTCTCCTGTTCCCATTGGGGCTCTATGCTTAAATATGTGGACTCTTCTTGTGCCTAAACTAGACTTTTTAACTGTTCTTTTTTATTTTTTTCTGAGAAGATACTTAGATTACATAAAAAAAATATAGGGGATTCCCATATGCCCCATTGACAACCCCTCCCACACTTTCCCACATTAACAAAATCCTTCATTAGTGTGGAACATTTGTTACAATTGACGAACACATTTTGGAACATTGCCACTAAGCATGGATTACAGTTTTCATTGTGGCTTACACTCTCTCCCTCACTATTTGTAAGTTATGACAAGATATATAATGGCTGGTATCTGTTACTGCAATATCATTCAGGAAAATTCCCAAGTCCTGAAAATTATATAATACACTTGTTTATCCTCCCCTCAGTACCTCCAGCGGCCACTGCCTCCACAGGCATATCTCAGCAGAGTCTCTTTGACTGCCACAGCAATCAGTGTCTCAATCCGTGGGTTTCCTGAGGGCTCTATACACCCAGACACTATAAGCAGTGCAGACAAGCTCAGGAAATCTGCACCCATTATTGGGCTCTAAACATCCAGACACTATAAGCAGGGCAGACAGCTCAGGAATTCAGCACCCTTTCAGAGGACCTTACTTTGGAATTTATCCTCCTTAGTGTAACAGAATGAGACACATTTATAGTTTCCCTACACATGGCTCATCAGCCCCTTTTATTTGAACCCATAATTAGCACTATACTTGATAAATACATGTCCCAGAGACTTAAATCTTTGTCAATCTATGTGCCAGCTGAGCCTTGAATCTCAGCCAAATTCCAATACCTGCTCTCTGGTTCACTGGGCTCACCCAAGGCAACTAACAAGGAGATGATGATGGACAATGCCTATCCCAAGGAACAAAGAGTGTCTGTATCTACAAGTAAGGTATCTTCATCCATCAGTACCATGGGACCTATGACCCCTCTCAATTTGAAATAGAGTGGGCATCACTATC
>JAQZBX010031804.1:0-26132 GCA_029593785.1 Cabassous unicinctus
GGAATAGATGCTGAGAATTCCAGCTATAAGAAGGAAAGTTGTAAATGTATAGAAATGTTTAAGCAACCCAACTACATGAATAAAAATGACTTTTCTTTGTAGGGCCTACTAAACAGCCATTAACATAGGTATAGAGATTGGAACAATGTTGGCTCTAGGACAGATTTTTAAAATTAGGTCATTTTACCACTGATATTTTAAAAATTGGAAATTTTTCAGTCATAGAAAAAATTACCACAAAGCCCAGTGAAAACACAGGCTTGCCATAAAGTTTTTAAAAAACACATATTCAAAAGAAAAAGTTTTAGAGGAAAAAATACCCAAACATGTTATCTTTAAGAAGCAGCTACTAAGTACAATGACTGTGTTGCTATTTAAAAGAAGGATCCGTAATATGCACCGCCTTGGAGAGAGTTCCATGTCAGCTGCTGGCCCCACACGTGGCCCAAGTACAAAGTTAGCCAATAGTTCTTTAACCACTGTAAAGTACTATCAAGTGTCAAATAACGTACATAACCTTAGTACTAACCCTCACAGAGACCTTGCAAGGTAGGTGGAAAGAGTCCAGTTTACTTTGGCAGAAATGGAGGTTCAGAAAGGTTAGGTGACTTGCCCTAAGTCACAGAGCTGGTAGTGACCGGCAGCACTGGGATCCAAACCCAGGTCTGTTTGAGTCCAAAGCCTGGGCTTTCTACTTGGCCATTTTGCCCTTTGTTTGTAAAGGATGGTAAATTAGCCTGCTAATTTGTTTGTTTAGCATCCTTTGGAGGTTTTTTTTTAATTACAGATCTGGCTTACCTTCTACACCATGTAAAAGAACATTTATAAGATTGATAATTTCCATAAGAATTAATACCATAAACTGCAGGACATACATACAGTCCATTCCTAACTAAAAAACCTCAAGCAGAATAAGTAGCTATAAACCATAAAAAGAAAAATTGATAAATAGTTTTATATAACTATAGAACCACGCAGATAAGAATTTAAAAAAATTTTTTTTAAAGATTTATTTATTTATCCCCCCCTTGCTGCTTGTGTTTGCTGTGTCCATTTTGCTGTGTGTTTTTTCTGTGTCTGCTTATCTCCCCCTTGCTGTGAGGTCCTGCTGCATCAGCCCACCGCGCCGCGCGGGCCGGCCTGCCCTCACAAGGAGGCCCCGGGAAGCGAACCCGGGGCCTCCCACATGGCAAACGGGAGCTCTATCGATTGAGCCACACCCGCCTCCCATGAATTAAAAATTAACAGCCAGCAAACAGCAAACCATTAACCTTTGTCCTCCCTGAGGTAGGGTCATGATCAAAAAGTCATCAGGGATATTATTCAAGGAATTAAAGGGCATCAGGAATGCTATACTACTGAAGGAAAGTACACCTTATTTCAAGTTCCAATTTCACTTAGAGTTTAAAGTCTAATCTGGTGGTTTTTTTTACTCTAAATTTCATTCAGTCATTTTTATTCATGATAAATAGTAAAAGTAAAAATAAAAGGCTTTTTAGTATAAATTGTTCTCCTGTTTTTAAAAGCTTTCTGCAGAACAGTGTATTTATGGCAATGCTATGTTGAATGAGTTAGGAAAATCAAGTATACAGTAGTTACTTATTTTCATTGTGAAAATGAAGTGGCTCAAACAGAAGAAACCTCTATTTTAGTCTTTTAAAAAGTGTGTGTGGTCTTTTTTACTCAGAAACCCAAAGCACATGTATATTTTGCCATTTCTCCTTGTTACATCCCTGAAAAAAAGGCTATACCAAAAAACTTAGGCAAACAAGCACGGAAAAGGTTGGTCACATGTTCCCTGCTCCTTGTCAGGCACATTTCCCCCTAGAACTGAGATCATATTATGTCATTAATAAAGTTTTGTTCTCCAGAAAGTGCAATAAAGGGAAAACACACTGAGAATCTTTGAGTTGAGTGTTTCCCACATTAGTCAGAATACATGGTATCGGCGTCTGTAAGTATCTGTTAAGCTTGTGTTTTAGCGGAAGAAATAGTCTGATAACTTACTGTGACAGTCATCCCCATTTAATGACCAGCAGTCACCGAATGCTGTGAAAATTCATTCAGTAACACCCTGTGTTGGTCAGGAAGGAAACCATATATATGAATTTTGGGATAACTAATGTATATCTCTAAGTGCCAAAATTTAAAACGTGTAATTATTTTTGATAAAAATCTTTCTGATATGTTAATATACCTCCCTGCCGCCTTCTTAAATAGCATGCTCAGAATAATTCACTTTTTCATGATGAAAAGTTAAAAGTTTTATTCATAATGTGTTATTATAAATGCCAGTGAGTTCTGATGTATCTAAACACTTCATAAAATGTAAAGGGCTATGTTTGTCTTATTAACATCAATTATTATTATAAAGTGATTTCCTCAGCCCTAAGGTATGTACAACCATTTGCCCCAGATTACTATGTTTTTTTAAATTAAAATTTTTATTAAAAAAAAAGAAAAAAAAAGAGGGGAGTGGATGTGGCTCAAGCGGTTGAGCTCCTGCCTCCCACACGGGAGGTCCCAGGTTCAGTTCCCGGTGCCTCCTGAAGAAAACAAACAACAAGCAAATCAAACAGGGGAACAAACCCAGGGAAGCCGATGTGGCTCGGTGGTGGAGTGCCAGCTTCCCACATATGAGATCCTGGGTTCAGTTCCCAGTACCTCAAAAAAAAAAAAAAAGCATCCTATCCTAGGCTAACTTTATTTTTCAAAACACATTTGGTTTAATTTTAACAAAGTGATCTGTGCATTTTTAACATTTAAAACTGAGCATCTTCTTTCCTTTCCTGTGAACCATAAAGAAAATTTAAAATAAACACACCCCTACTGGGATGGTTAGAACCAAAGAGACAGACAACAGCAAGTGCCAGTGAGGATGCAGAGAAATTGGAACCCTGCACTCTGCTGATGGGAAGGGAAATTCCTGAAGACTTGAAAGCAGGGCCTCAGATACTCTATCAACGTTCAGTGCAGCATTTTTCACAACAGCCAAAAGGTGGAATCAACCCAAGCGTCCCCAGACAGATGAGTGGTGTAGCCCCACCGCGGACTCCTACTCAGCCATAGAAAGGCCTCAAGTCCTGGCGGGCGACAGCAGCAGGCTTGCTTTTCCTTCCCCACAGAGCTCTGTGGTGCAGAGAAAGAAACGTACTTAGAACAGCCAGGGGCAGGTTCTTTTCCCACTGGACTCCACTCAAGGGGTTTCTCCCCCAAATACGTTGAGGGTCACGGTGCCAGGCAGAGAGGGGCACGAGCTCGAGAGGGCGAAGCTGCCAGGCACAAAGAACTCCAAAAACAACCCGGAGGCTGCCGCGTGCTGCAAGGACGGGGGCAAACGAGAAGGCAGGCCAGCATCCGCCTGGTGGCCCTGGGCTTCACCGCCTTCCAACCAGGAGCCAAGCAGCCCCGGCGGGCAGGCCAAAGCTCGCCTCCTGCCCACGAAGTCAGGGCGCCAGGAGGTGCAGCCCGCGTCTCCCCCTGCCAGGCCAGGCCTGCCCAGGCAGCCACCTGACTCTCATGCAGACCCAGTTCTCCGGCGAGGACTCTAGTTGAGGGCAAGGTTCTCGGCAACATTAAAACCCATCCTATAACCTGACAACACCGTCCAGTTCGGGGCAAGGCTGGGCTGCTGCCTCATCCTCTGCTGTGGCCACAGGGCCCCTGCGAGAGGGCCACGAGGGGGGCTTCCCCCAATCAAGTCTAGCCTCTTCTGAAAGACGGTTGGCGGAATTTCTCACAGTTCTCCTTTACTGTCCAAGTTCCCTGCCAGCTTGTTCTTCTATTTTGTACTTTGCCAGCATGTTTGATTCTCCCCTGGGGCTGCTGCTTCTCTGGCAGCAAGTCCTCCGTCACTGGAGATAGGAGGTGGTCTTGTGTTCCCCGCCTTAGGAGCTAAGTGAAAACCTGTGTTTTGGGGCCACGCTGTGAGAAAAAGCTAAGAGCCAGATGTGCATGCAAGGAGCAGCCCGGGGGCGGCGAGGGCACTCCAGCTGACACGTAAGGATGGAGCGCATGACTATAAACTGCACGTGCCAACGTGCTGAGGCGCTGGTGTCCAGCTGTTTGGCCGAATGCCAGCCTAGATGTTGCCGTGGAGGTATTTTGTTCGTGTCACCAGCGTCTACACTCACTTGACTTTAAGCAATGACGTGGGGGGGCCTCGTCCAGCCAGTTAGAGGTCTTAAGAGTGGAAACCGAGGTTTCCTGGAGAAGAAACTGTGTCAAGACTACACGTCAACTCCTGCCTGATCTTCCAGCCTGCCGGCCTGCTCCCACAGCCCCAAGAGCCAGTTCCTTAAAATAAATCTATCTATGTGCCATGTGCACACACCACGTCCAGGAAAGAGGATACATGCACACGTGTATCTTGTTGGTTTTGTTTCTCTGGAGAACCTGAACGACAAGGTTAAAACCGGGGCTGGAAGTTCTCCAGTGCTCCTCTGCTGAGTCCTCCGTGGCTGGCCCCGGGCAGCAGGAGCAAGGGCTGCCCTCTCCTGCCCCAGGAGCAGACAAGGGCTTCAGAAACACCACGTCTGTGGAGGGGGCCCTGTGAGCCTGACGGACTCCTTCAGAACCGCCGAGGTAAGTCGTAATAGGCTACAAGTATGTGTTCACATCCACTAAGAAAGAATCGAAACTTACAGCGATGAGAGCCCCAAACTTGGCTTGGAAGGGGAGTTTTTGAAATGGACCATCGAGTCAGTTGTAAACGGTTCCTTTTAGCATCCTGGACACAGAGTAAGCAAGTGTAAGCAAGTACACTGGGGGAAAGGCCATGCGGCCAAAGATGCAGATGACTTAACAAAGAGGCATTCGTTTCTGCACACACAGTGGACACTAAGTACGTGTTTCTGGAATGAATCCACAATCAGCATAAATACAGCACTCAATTCCATTCACAGCACTGTGCTACCATCTCTGCCCACCGCCAGCACTTTTCCCTCACCACAAAGAGAAACTACACCCACCAAGTAGGAGCGCCCCCACCCCAGCCCCTGCTCACCACCCAGCTATTTCCAGACCGATGAATTTACTTATTCTAGATATTCCATAGAAGCGGAATCATACACTATCTGTCCTTCTGTGTCTGGCTGCTTTCAGCTCAGCATGTCATCACGGTTCATGTGTGTTGTCACATGCACTGGAACTTCACTGCTTTTTTTTATCCTTCAAATTTATCATTCAACCGTGGACGAACACTTGGGTTGCTTCCAGCTTTTGGTTCACATGACTCAGGCTGCTGTGAACATGGTGTACAAGTATCATCTGTTTGACTTAATACCTAGGAGGAGAATTGGCAGGTAATATGGTAATTCTACATTTAACTCCTTGAGGCACTGCTGAACTTTTCTCCAGTGGCTGAACCATTTTACATTCCTGCCAACAACGCACAAGGGTTTCAATTTTCATTTTCTTGATGTCATTCGATGTTTGGAAGTTTTAAAATTTTGATGAAATCCAATTTAGTTATTTTCCTTTTGTTGTTAGTGCTTTTGGCATCTTATCTAAATCCAGTGTCAAATCCAAGGTCACGTGTTTTCTTATGAGCTTTATAGTTTTAGCTCTTGTATTTGAGACCTACAATCCATTTTGAGTAACATGGAGACCCACCTGCCCCACACCATTTATTGAAAGGCTATTTTTTTTCCAAACAAAAGTATTTTTAAAGCACATTGCTCTGAGGGCTGCATGGACCTTAGTGTTTCAATTTCACAAAAGGGGGCTTTTCTCTGGAAAGAAGAACCAGGTCCGTTTTTCTGGCCCCAAACTCTACCTTCTGCCCCTTTAGGCCACTGAATTTAGTTCTTACCTGGTGGGGTGGGAAAGCACTTTGGCAAATAACCATTATTTCACCTATATTTATATATATATGTTTTCGGATTTTTTATACATATATTCAAATCTGCCATAGAAATGACCCTTTTTCAGGATTTTTCCAGACTTGTACTCAGCCCTTACTTCAGAGAGGTGAACAGAACCCGGCCCAAGGCGCAGGCGGTGAGATGGAGGGGTGCGGTGGGGGAGGGAGGGGCTGGAGGCGGGGCTGCCGCGCTACTTGGGGCGCAGGAGGGCTTGCTGCCAGCCCCCTGCAGGACCCCCTCCCGGCCTGCAAGGCGGAGGCCAGGGGACAGCATGTCCTCAGCCCGCAACTTTCCCAAGTACCTGCTGGATTCTGTACCAAGGAGTGTTAAGAAAAATCAATACAACTTGGGTATTTTTCTTCCAAAATACTACCAATGCGATAAACCAGAGAAGAATTACACTCTCCCAACTTTTCTGTCTTCCTACTGAGCTCATGAGTTATCATCAAGCTCGACCTTCCCCAGAAAGCTTTATCCGTTGCCCGTGGAAATGTAATCGCGTGCGCCCTGGCCTGGCTTCAGGCTCCGGCTGGGAGCGAGCGCACGCGAGGGGAACGAATACCGCGCCCGCCCTGCCCGGCCCGCGCCCGCCCTACCTGCGCCCGCTTCCGTCTGCACCAGCACCCGCTGGCTCGCCGCGCGCCGCGCGCCGCCCCCGCTGCCCGCCGCCGCCTGCGTGCGCCCGAGGGCCGCGCCCCGGAGCAGGGCCCCTGCGGACAGCAACGCGGAGGCCGTGAGCCCGCCGCCCCCGGGCCCGGCCCCCGCCGCCCGCAGCCCCGCGCCCCCGCACCTGGGCGCAGCAGAGCACGCGCCCCGCAGAGCAGCCTCGCAGCCATCTTGAGCAGCCGGGCGGGGCGGGGCGGGGCCGGGCCGCACCCCCGGGAGGCGGGCCTGGCCTGGCCCCGGCGCAGACGGGCTGGCCGGTGCGCGCGGGGGAGCTCAGTCAGCGGTAACTGGCTCAGCGGGGTGGGGCACCGGCTGAACGCAGGGTGCGCATCGGGAAAACCCGGTGGCTGGCCCTGCCGGCCTCTCGTTTCTTTAAAACCGAAACTGCTCTAAGTGCTCACGAGGGCGTCTGCAGCTCCTGGCTGCACCCGGCCGCCCCGCACCTGAGCAGAGGCCTCCCGCTTCCTTCCCAAGGGCACGCTCCAGCACGGCTGGCACCGGGGGCCTCGGCCGCCCCAGCAGGCCCCCCCTGGGGAGGAGCCAAAGCCGAGCCACAGGCCTGGGAGGTGGCGGGGTGAGAGCACACCGGGGCTGGCTGACGTGCACGCGGGGCCGCGCTTCTGCGCGGGGCGGGAAGCCAGCCTGCGCGGCGGCCTGCGGGCCAGCTCCCGCACCGGGCGCAGCAGGGGCGCGGCAGTGCTGGCTGACAGTAGCTTGTTGCTGGCCGCGGCAAGCACGTCCAGTTCTGGGGGCACAAAACACTTCAGCGGCATGCTAACCACATATTCTCCTGGTTGAAAGAATCTGGACATGTGGCTGCAGAAATGGAACCAAAATTGTTTTCAGGTAGTAAGGCACTAGAAACATTGTGTTTTTACTTCTCAACCAAAGCTTTAAAAAAAGGGGAGTGGGGGTTGGGGACCAAGGGCAGGAAAGAGGCACTGAACCTATCAAAACCAGACCTGCTTTCTAATCCTAGGTTTATTCATTACAATTCTTTCATTCTACACAACAAAGTACAAACACAACATCATCTAAAATGCTACAAAGTTACAAAACTCAAAACAGAAACTTTATAGTACTGACTGTACAGTAAAAGCCAAAAAAGCAATGTACACTTTGCAAAGTTAATCTGCAAGACCGCCGGGACCAGGACTGATGGCCGCAGCGGTGGCTCCGCCATGAGCTGCCGACCTGGCTCTCCAGCTGCTCGCCAGTTTCAGAGAGGGAGGAGTGGAGGTGTGCACGAGCACATGTAAGGAAACAGTCACACCAACTAACGCAGGGCGAGAGAGGGGCTCTTGGGGTGTTCTGACCCTAGGGGTGAGGAGGGAACTTGAAGCAGAGGGACTGTGGGCGGGGCCAACAGGAAGGGCAGCTGCACAGGTGCGCACCTGTGTTCTTGGAGGGCCCATGAGGGGCGCGGCCAGGCCACCAGAAGGCCCCAGGTCATTTGGGGAAAGGAGAGCCGTGCCAAGCGAACACCCTGCAGCTTCGCTTGCTGTCCCTGCTGGCTCTGCCTCTGAACTAACTCTCTGGAACTGGGAAATGGTGAGCTCTCTAGCCAGAACCACTGGAGGGCATCTCTATAGGCACAACCCCAAACCAACACGTCTGCAGGCCAGCCTCTGCCTCCAGGGAAAACTGCTGCCTTAGAAGCCTGCCCCTGAGCTCGGGATTTCCTTTCCTACCTAGTCTCCTTTGGCTAGAAAAGTGACAAAATTTAGCTGGATGGGATGTAAGTTTTAGGGGGCGGAGTTTCTGCGGCCGGCCCTGCTTTATCGCGAGGAATTGGAGCTGGAGCGGCTTCTGTGGCGGCGGCGGCCTGGGGACCGGGATCGGCGGCGCACAGGAGACCTGCGCCTGGGAGAGCGGGACCTGGGGGAAGGAAGAAAACAGTTAGACACCAAGAGGCAAAACGCTCCAGGAGGCAGCTAAGCATCTTGGGCCAGGGTTAAAGCTGGCTTCTTTCAGGAACAGTTAAGCACAAGGAGTGAGGACAGCTCTCCTTCTCTGTGCTGATCTGCACATTTTAGCTTACTCTGATGCTCACAGAAAAATAACAGTGGATTCATTTACCAACGTGGAAGAATATTGCTATTCTAATCTTTTTAAAATATAATTTTAAACGCAACACATAACCATTTTACAGTTAGTGGCACTGTGTACATTCACAATATTATGCAGCCACCCCCCTATCTAGTTCCAAAACATTTCACCACCCCAAAGGAAACCCTGCACCCAGGAAGCAGTTGCCCCCCCCAACACATCTCTTTTAAGGGGATTGATATGGAGCGTGGGGCAGAGACATGCTATTCTCAAGACCCATGGCACAACTCCAGACTTTCCTCGCTTCTGGAGGGCTATACAAAGTACAGCTCAACATCACTAACAAGGGAAGCCAAACTCTGGCCTCTGTCAAGGGAATTAACTCCCCTCTGCTGTTCCTCTGACCCAAACTTCCTCCCCTCTGGATCCCTAAAGGGACCTGTGCATGGAGGCCCAGGATCCAGAGCCTCCTGGGAATGCCACATCACTTTACTGCTAAGAAAACAGACCGGATCAACTCCTAGGACCTCATCTGCAGCTTCGTTACTTCAGATACTGCCTGTTCCTCCTCTTCCCGACTGGTTTGAAACTGATGCGATCCAAAGGGCCAGGTCCACAAATCTGCCCTACCCCACCATGAAGCACCAGAAGGTGGGTAGGGTCCAGTCAGAGGCCCCAGTCCTGTTACACAGGACGTTTGCAAGTAAAACAAACCCAAACAGGTCCCAGTCAATCCCCAATGAGACTCAAAAATGGATTCACCTTCTCCTCATCCGTGGGGGTGACCTGCGCCACATGGGAGGTGGTGGCAGCATCCTCCTGGGAGGGCTGAAACGCCGGGGGGGCGGCCGAGGCCAGGGGGCCAGCACAGCAGTGGCAGTGATCTCCTGGCCATCTATTTGTCCTTTTGGGAAGGAAAAAAAAAAAACCTTAATAAGCACCTACACCACGCCAGGCACTGTGTCAGACGCGGGAATACAATGGTGAACCGGCAGACAGGGCTCTAAGAGAGAAACACTGTGTAGCCACCATTACTGGGAGTGGCACGGAGCTCGACTGGGACGGGATGGCCTCCCACATTGAGGCCTGAAGGACGTGCTGGGATCCAGGAGTGGACGGAAGGTACCAAGCCACAGTCCCAAGCCGGGAGGAATCTGGAGACACTGGTATAAGGGACGGCTGCGTGGTGGAATGAGTGATAGGAGGCCGAGCAAGGCCCGCTGGCAAGGGGCTCAGCAGAGCTCTCAAGAGAGCTGAGTCTCCTTAACATCAATGGGGGTAAGAAAAGGGGAACCTGTGAGGAGGCTTCCGCATTACTGAGAAATTCCGGTGACGGTGTTAGCAAGTGAAATGGGAGCAAGTGGAAGAATTCAGGGGATAACTGGGAATTAAAATCACCAGAACCTGGTGCCACACTGGATGGGGATGGTGAGTGAGAGAACCAGCACTGGTTTCTGACAGAATATCTGGAGGAGCAGCCATCTCCTGGGGCAGTGCTCCAGAGGAAGGAGAGATGTTGGGGGTAGGGAACCAAGTGAAGCGAGGTTTGGAAGATGTCACGCAGGTGTCTGTGAAGGGTCTTACAAAATGCCCTAGGGAGGGTGCAGGCACCCAGAGGGCAGCCAACCCAGTGCAAGGAAGAGTAGTTTGGGGAGAGGCAGGTGGGGATGGAGAGCCAGGTGCAGGTATGGGAATACTGGGAAAGCCTGGTGCGGCCAGGAGCATGTGCGCTGAGAGACAGTGCCCGCCCGACCTGGAGTGCTCTCAGGAACACAAGCAAAGCTCCTCTTCTTCCCCCAAGCAGGCACAAGAGCTTTTTTTTTAAAAATCTTTTCAGTTTGTATCTTCACAGGTAACGCCAAAGGAACCCACAGTCAACTCAAAGTGTGTGGCCATGTGTTTACAGCACTGTAACCTCAGCCCAAGGCAGCTCCAGGACCACTGCCAGAAACAGCCCGAAGCGGGTATCTCACAGTGCTGACTACACCCTGACAGAGCAAGCTATCTCCTGGCCAGCGGCCAGCAAAGGATCCTCAGACGACAAAGCACAGTGTAGGGTATTTCATTGGATGGTGCATACCACAAGTTGGGGGACACACACAAAAAATCCTACTGGAACTTGAGAAAATTTGGAAATATTTATCATCATGCACACCCTGGACTTGCCCAAATCTCCTAAGTTTTCAACAAATGCTCAGACTGTCAAACACTACATGATCGGCAGTCTCTAAACTGAAGAAATGATTCACAAGGGCAAAGAGCTGCTAGTGTAGAGAATGACAGAACCATAATTTATGCTGAACCCCAAAAAGACTTCACATGGATTTAATAAACTCAAACAGGTGTAAACTCAAAGTCAAGGGGAAATTTCCTAATACCCAAACTCTACAGCAGGGCTCAAGGACAATTACCCACAGAACTGCTGGGATACTTAGAGGGCTGACACTAGGACCTCAGAGGACTCTTGCCCCTGGCAGACCAGACAGTGTGAGGGCCTTTCTGCACTCAGCCCCAGCACCCCCCATCACAGCAGCAGGGAGCCGGGCAGGGACAAATGCCATATTCCTTAAAACAGGGACTAGAAGACAAAATCAAAACTATCTGTAAGTATTCAAACACTGCTAAAACCATCCTACCCAATACAAATGGCTATAAATGTTATAAACAGTTGAAACAAAAAAAAAAAAACACAAGCTTTCTTGTACATTTTGTGAATTCAGGAAATTGGTCACTCAGTTAAATAATCCTAAAAATACTGACATGACAACAAAATGGGAAATGACTCTCAAAAAATGAAAAGGATTCATTCTATGTTTCTTGACTATAATGAAACTTGTTAAGTAACCATCACTTGATTCTAAATCTTCTAACAGACTGAAAATTTCTTGAAACACTAATATATTCACACTTGCTAAATCTCTTTCAATACTAATGTTCCATAAAACATGTTTCTGGTAAACATACTCCCACTGACTAAGAATTGGAATCCTGAAAGAGCTCCAGGCTTTCAGTCAGGGTGGAAATTAGCTCCAAGTAGCCCTATGAAGGTGTAGAGGGTTGCTCATCTGTGACACAGGACAGGGGAGAGGTCAAAGGGAGCCGGAAGTTCACCCACCTCCGTCCATGTGTTTCAGTGCCTTCTCGGCTTCATCTGGATTCTCAAACTCAACATAGGCATAACCTTTGGATAGATGGGGATGCATCCTTTCTACAGGCATGTCAATCATTTTAATTTTCCCATAGGTGGAAAATATCTCCATGATGTGATCCTGGAGGGAAAGAAGGGTCACTCTAATGTTCTCCCACCAACTGCTGTTGAAGAATGAAACAGAATTCACCATGTAATGACTAAAACATTCCATCGTCTGAAGTGAACCACTGTCGTCTGGGGTAAGCCTCCACGCATGAGCAATATTCCATCTGAAGGATGCATCAACTTATTTCATCAATGCTTCCCTTGAATCACGCACCACACCATGCCAGTCCTCCAGAAGGCTCCGTTCCAAGTTCACTTCTGGCAGAGGCCTGCTTTCCTGCACCTTTCAGTTTTACAATGCTGCCAACCAGATGTACCCACTGCCCTGGGTGGACATGTGACTTCTCACCTTGGTCACATTCCGGGTGAGCCTCCCAATGTGCACTTTGGTGGGTTTAGGGGAAGGACTCCGCCTTTTCCTTTCCTTTTCGTCTCTTTTGGGTGGTTTGGATCTGATTGAAAAACAAAGCAAGAAACCTGAATCAATTCCCGTCAAGTCAAAATATATTAGATTTCTCGTTAGTGGGTATGTTAACTTCAAGTACGACAGTTTTTTGTAAGGAAGCTTCTCCTACCAGCACACGAACACTACCTGTCTCAGAAATCCTATTAAGACAGAGAGACTCCTTTTCTGTCTACTTTTATAATAACCATGGTAAATTAATAGCCCCAGCATGCAAAGTTCCCACATAACTCATGAGTCTTGGGAAAGACTCCCAAACTGTGCTAGGCCAGAGCTGGAAAGGGGCCCCAGAGAGGCTGCTCACTTGGAGCGGGAACGCCGCCTATTGTCATGTCTGCGCCGAGAAGGACTCGGAGAGCCAGAGGAGCTGCTGGAGCTGGAGCTGCGGGATGTGCTGGAACTGCCCGAGCGGCTTGAGGCCGAAGAGGAACTGGAACCACTGCTTGAGCCTGTGCTGGTGCTGGAGCCAGAGCTGGAGGTAGAGCTGGAGCGAGACCTGAGGGCAAGGGCGAGGGAGTCACAGCTGGGCAGGAGCCCACTGCTTTGTAGACTTCCTCCTAAAGTCTCCCCTGTGATCTTGGGAAGAGGACACTGTAATTCAAGCCCCACTGCTTTCCCCAGTGGGAGAAAAAGGGGAAGGCCAAACACTTATACCCTACCCCCAGGCCAAAGACCTAGACAGGGATAGAAAACCTTATTCACATTGTGCTGGTGATAGCAAAGGAAGAACAAGCTGCTTTCTACCTATACGGAAGCCTTTCCTGTTGCGAGGTAAAGAAGGAACCTAAGTCAAAGTTTAGAATCATCAATTTAGCTGGGAAGGTGGTTGCTGATCAGGCTGGTCTTCAAATAGAGTGAAAAATAAGCTCTAGGCTACATGATCTAATCACAACTTTGAACAAAATACACTCTATGCTCCTTAATATTTCCAGAAAAGAAAAAACCCAAATACCATCTTCTATATATAAACAGAGCAAACCCCAAACCAGTTAATTAGGGTCTCTTGCCCGGTAACAATCTGATAAGTCTGTTTTCTTTCCAAATAATTAGGAAAACGGAGCCCTCGGCAGGTATTTGGGAAGGCAGAGAAACGTGGCTGTTGATGCGAGATCCTCAACGTTCTAGGCCAGCCAGCCCCACCTGGTACTGCTGCTACCACTGGAAGCGCTGCGCCTCTTTCGAGTTTTGTCCCTGCCACGATCCTTCTCGCTCGACTCCTTGGTGGCCCCTTTATCTTTGGAGCGATCCTTGGACTTCTCATCAGAGCGGTCTTTGCGCTTGGTAGGAGAAGGAGCCCTGGATGGTGAGGAAGAGTGTGAGAACGCATGCCCTTCTGACCAGACCTGGAAACAGCACAACCCACAGGAGGGAGCCAAAAGGGCTCCAGAGAGCCTGCGTAATCTCAGAGCAAGATGCTCTGTGGCTCGGGACATTTTCACTGTTGAATGTAAAACATTTCCAACCTTCCCCTTTCTGAGGGTCCCTAGCAGTTAAGTACCCCCGAAATAGCACTAGAAAAATCTGACAGAAGGATTACCTAGTGCTGGACTTTTTATTATTTTCTTTGACTCCTAGCAAGCTCTTCTTTTTCACTCCTGATAAATCCATTCTCCCCTTCTGAAGTGTTCAAAGCAGCAATGGCGGCCTCACTTATCTGAACTCTCACTTCTAACTTGATTCTGAGAAACGATCCCTAATCGATTGCAATTTACGCCAAAGAGCAGCCTAATAACAAGATAAAAGGATTTAAAGAGTGAATGGGTTGGCAAGGCAACAAATCTACTTCGCAGTAAAAAGATGAGCACACAAGAAATCGGCAAAGGAACACAGTAAGCAAAGAGTGTCCGCACAGCCAGAAACCCAGGGGGCAGCCACTGTCTCTTTACAGGGGATTCTCCACCCCTACAGGAGGCACAGGTAGAAATGTCACCTCAGCTTGTGTTTTTCTTAAGGAAATGGGTAGTGGTGGTGGAGGTGGTACCAGACATTGTCATTCTATAGGCTGTATGGTATCAGTTTTTCACTCCTAAGTTTGATGAGCATTTTAAAGCTCCTTAAAAAAACCAGCATCACATTCATATGCAAAACATGGAAAAGCCTGACTCAAGTGTGGCTCTCTTTATGGAATCAGATATCTTGTTTTATTGCTGTAATTTGTTTTGAGGATACATGGATATGTAACTGGAAGCAAAAACCATCTCAAAAGTGATTTGTACCAGCATCAAAACACTTAATACCCAAACACAAATAGATAAAATGTCTCATATGAACATTAAAAAAGCAAGAAAATGATACCTTAAAAAGCAGTTACTGGAAATATCGAACGAGATACACACTTCACTGTTTAGGGGGAAAATGCAATTTACTTTGAAATGCAATAAAAAATAAAGATTGATGGATGGCTAGGCACATAATAAAGCAGAAAGAGGAAATGTTACCTGTAGACTTTAATGATTATGTGGGTATTTGCACTAGAATTCTTTAAACTTGTTTTAAATGTTTGAAAATCTTCCAAAAATGGTGGGGGCAATTGGATGAGACACTGAATGCAAATCACAGTGTCTGGACTACAATATGTATTCGATCAATGGTAACTAATATTACTGAAAAAACTAGTTCTTATGTGCCTTTATTTCCCAGAGAACCTCCCAGTGAGGTAGAAGCAAAGACCTCAGGATACTTGTCTCAACTTCTGCCTCACCTTCCTCTATGGCCTGCAAGTAATGTGGACACATGCCCCACCAGGGATGCTTCCACACTACTGCATGGGTAAGTGTCTGGCCCAAGAAAGAAGAGCACCTGGCTTTGGACAGTCCAGTGAGAACTCCTCTTGAGGGATGCAATATCTTTTGGGGCCTGGGTTTGATTCAAGACTTTGCATGTGACCTTGGACAAGTCACTGAACCTTTCTGAGCCTCAATTTCTGATCTGGAATACGGTGACAATTACACTTCCCACCTCATTATCAAGAGAATTAATGGAATTAATTCACCAAAGAGACTTGGCATCCAGTTAAGGCTCAAATGGTAGTTAATGTTTTAAGAAAGGGTTGTTGCTCCACTTTTGGAGGCTCTTTTCCCACATACACTCCTGCTTGCAAAGTGACACTGATTTCTGAATGCTCAACAGGTGTCCTTGGCCTGCCCAGGTTAGGGTCACCTAACCCTGTTGGGAGCCCAGAACAGGGCTCCCAACAGAAGTAGAATGTGAGCTACAAACATATTATAAAATTTTCTAGTAGCCACATTACAAAAAGTAAAACTTAGGTGAAATTTTATCTTTAATAAAATTAACACACTATGTCGAAGATCTTCTCTTTCCAACAAGTGGTCAATAACACTATTAATGAAATCTTTTACGTTCTTTCTTCACACCAAGTCTTTGAAGCCTGGTGTATATCTTAATATCTGAACTTGGACTAGCTATACTTCAAGTACTCAAAAGCCACACATGGCCAGTGCCTACCGTATTGGACATGCAGGTTACACACACTCAGATTCCCAGGTAAAATCCCAGTCCTCAAAGATCTCCAGGGCAAAGCCCTGAATGCACTTTGTAAATACAAACACGCTGGTTATTTTTTAAGCACTCTAAAAATTAAGAATGGCAGCCGAGTGTGCGCTTTGCTGGGTGCGGCCGAGTGCTAGAAAGCAAAGGTTGAGGTTCTCTGTTCACGCAAATGCGGGTAACAGGACTGGACCGCGGTTACCTCCCCCATCCTCCGGAATGGTGCGCGTCCAACAGCCAGAAAGAGGAGAGAACAGTTAGTTAAATCCCGAGCAGATGGCGTTTCGGCTCGAATCTTCAGAGCACCTTTACCACTTAAAAGTAGATTTGGGGCACAACTCATGCGATATAAAGACAGGAAAGCCTGTTCCACGTCTCTCTTCCATTGACCTTAACCGTCCCGCACCCTCCCCTGTGGGGTAACCCGTGACCCGGAGCTCCACAACAGCAGGAGCCATGCCCGCCTCGGTCACCGTGCTTGGGCCGCACTGGGCTGTATACCCAAGATCTGGCACCGAGAACGGCACCCAGGCGCCGGGAAAACATCACGGGGGTAAACGCCTGAATTACTGACCCCAAAGGAAGGATCAGCGGGTCTTCCGGGACCTCCCACAAAGCAGCCCACCGGCACTCGCCCGGCCGCCGCCCCCGTCCGCATCCACTCACGGCTCCCCCGTCCAGGCGCTGGGCCGCGAGCGCTTCCAGGCCGTTGCGGGTCCGGGTCTCGGCCCGGCGGGAGGCCCCGAGGGCGGGGGCCGCGCTCCCGGCTCCTCGGAGCCCCGTGGGCCTAGCCGGGCCCGCCGCAGAGCGCACCGGGCGAGGGGCGCCCTTCCGTCCGCGCCGGGCCCGACCACTTCCGGGCCGCGGCCTCGGCGCCTCCCACCCCGCCCGCCCGGCCCACACTCTTTCTCCTCAGAGCCCGCGCCGCGCCGCCAGGCCGCCGCCCCCACCTCGGGCCTGAGGAGGGGGCCAGCTCCACGATGCGCCCCGCCGGGCCTGGCGGGCGGCCCTGGAAGCTCGGATGGGGTCGGATTCCGCCCCGAACTTACATCTTCCCGCCGCCTGCACCGCCTCCCGCTCTCCTCAGCCGCCGAGGCTGGCGCCGCTCTGTCGTCAGGCTTCAGAAGCGGGAAGGTGCCGCCGTCCGTCGCGCAGCGATGACGTAAAACCGCGGCAGCCAATGGGCGTGAGCGAGGAGCGTGTTAAAGGGCCAAGGTCGTTTGTGGCTAACCGCGCCGGGACGCTTAACTTGCTTCCCTCCCTGGAGGAGTCTCCTGGCGCCGCCTGGGGTGGTTGCGCGCCTCCTGGACTGGGTCAGGAGGCGGCTGGTTGGGGCCAGAGCGTCGCGTCGCGGGAGCAGCCCCGAGCCGGCGCGGAGCGAGTTAATGCGGGCGCGCGCTGGGTGCGCGGCCCCGCCCGCGTGCGCGGGCGCGCTGGGCTCGCGCCGTCGGAGTCCCGGGGGCGAGCAGGCCAGGCTGGGGCGCTGGGGTGCAGGGAAGGCGGCGGCTCGGAGGAGGCGGCCCTTCGGCGGGGACCCGCGTGGAAGGGGCCCGGCAGCGGGAACGGCAGGCGCGGAGTGGGAGGCGCGTCGGGAGGACGGAAGGGAGCCGGTGCCCTGGAGGGTGGGCGCCTGCGGTGCCTGCGCGTTTGCTCTCCGCGCGTCAGTCGCCCCCGGCCCGCCCCGCGCCTATTTGTGGAAGGAAAGCAGGTGCGCTCAGCCTGAGTTAAGCCGATGTTTGGAGGAAATAAGCAACGCGAAGGACAGGAAAGAGCTCGGGATGAGTCTTGGTGACCCTGGAGGGACGGACAGACGGACGGACCGATGGAGGGAGGGGTGTGGCTCCCTGCCTCCCCCAGTCCCTCTGGCCTTGCCCACTTCCCCCCTGGCCTGTCTGAGGAGTTGGGGGTCAAAAGAGCCCGGGAGGAGGGGGCCTGCCAACACTATCCTGGGGTTGGGGAGGGCAGGCCCAGCCAGACTGGGCTGTTACTCCCCGTTGGACTTGGGTTCAGTGTGGGGACGTTTAGGACAGGTTTCTTCGCTGTATTGCCATCATATCTCCTGGCATGGCCGGGCATCAAGTGGTAAGTGGAAGAGAAGGGCATACCAGTGGGTGGTGCCTTCAGCCCTACCCGCTGCAGCTAAGGGGATCGAGAGAGTGGGAGTTGCAGGATGCGGTGGGCTTGGTGGTCCAGGCAGGCAACAGGGACGACAGGCAGGAGCCCGGTAATCAGAAAGGGCTCCCCAAATCCCAAGCCCTCCATCGCAGCCTGCCCGAAGGCCTGCGCCCAGGGCCTGTGCCCTGGGCAGCACTGACCCACCAGGGGCAGCCAGGTGACCCCACCACGGGGAGAGGAGGGTTGGGTCAGAGACCCGGCTCCCCACCACCCTTCTGCTTTCTGTGAACGTTCTGAAGTAGTTTCATTTGGCATGCCTGTAAAATGTAACACATTTTACATTAAAATTGCAAGCACAATTTATTCAGACACTTGGGAATCTAATTGAATTTGTTTCTAAATATTACTGGCTTTTGTTATAAAATGTGCAATTAGCTGTTGAGCTTTAAAAATTGAGCAACATGTGTTTTTGCCATTTTGTGGAACAGTAGAAATGTATTCAGTGGAAATGTGAGAAAACAAAATTCTGGATTCCCCTCCCTCAGGAGTCCTGGCTTTCCCCCTCCTAGCCCCTAGAGCAGGGGTTCTTAACCTTTTTTGTTCCACGGACCCCTTTGCCAGGCAGGTAAAAACCACAGACCCCTTACTAAGTCCACACTATACTGTGTATTATTTAATAAATATGTCACATCCGCACCAACACGTCCCCACAAGAATCATGTTTTTTTTGAATTTCAGTTCAAGCTCACGGACCCCTGGTTAAGAACGCCTCCTGCCCTAGTGCCAAACTCTGAGACCACGGAGGAGAGGGGCTACCGAGGGGTGGGTGGAGAGGAGGCAGTGGATGGAGGCAGACAGGCTTTTCAGGGGCTGCTGAGTGGCCAGAGCTGTGGGCCTGGGAGCTGTGCTGGTTGTCACACTCAAAGCCCTGTGTCCATTCTTGTCGTTAGAAGGTCAAGGGTAGTAGCACCAGAGCCACCCGCGCTGGGGTGGTCTGCCGGGGGAGAAGGTGGGCCCTGGCCCAGAGCTGTGTGCTGCAGCACTGGATGAGCAGTGGAGCCACGGAGCAGCAGGGGCCTCGGGTGCTCACTGGGCCCCAGCTGGCCTGGCCTCCAGGCCTCCCAGCCTCCCTCCCCCAAGCCATCTGCCGCCAGTCGACATGGAGCTTCTCTGACCCGGTAGGCATCCGTAGGGTGTGGGCTGGGCCCCAGGAGCAGGGCCTGGGGAAGGAAGGCAGGGCCCCTGCTCCCCGGCCTGACCCCCCAGCTCTGGCCCCCTCCTTCCTGGGCAAAGCAGGCCACGCAGGTACGTCAGGTATGGGTAGGGCCTCCCTGGCTGTCCTGCCCCCGTTTCACCTCCCCCAGGGATCGCAGAAGCGCAACAAGCTCCGGGGTCAGATCTGAGCCAGGTCTGTCTGGAGGGTGGGGTCACTCCCACATGCTGCCTGCTGGCCTCACCCTGACTCCATCGTTGGATGTGCCTCTTGGGACCCTTGTGGGGCATCTCCTATGGGCTGTCCTCTGTGTGTGGGGGGATAGGGGAGATAGGCGGCCCCCCCACAGGAAGCCTCCTCAAGCTCTGTCTGGCTCTGGGCAAGCGCAGGCCCCACTGACCTTCAGGCTGAATGTCAGGAGGGAGTGGGAGGAATCCTAGAGGACCACGCCAGCCTAAGCCATCGCAATTGTGCTGGTCCCCAGGTGGACAGAAGAGCAGCTGGGGTGCTGTTTTGCTCAGATGGAGCAGTAAGGAACAGCTGCCTTGAAAAGATCAATGAAATGAACAAACCTTTAGCTAGACGGACCAAAAAAAGAGAGGATGCAAACTCAGAAATGAAGGGAACTGGCAAAAAGGCCTGGGGGCAACTTGTCTCTAGTGTCTAAAGCCAAAGCCACCTTTTCTGTATGTGACTGGTCAAAGCCAACTTGTCTATACATTTTTTTATTTTTAGGAGGTACCAAGGATTGAACCCAGGACCTCAAACGTGGGAAGCAGGCGCTCAACCACTGACCTACAGCCGCTCCCCAATGAGAGTTGTTTTTTGTTTGTTTGTTGTTTTTAGGAGGCACCGGGGATTAAGCCTGGGACCTCATACGTGGGAAGCAGGTGCTCAACCACTTGAGCTACATCCGCTCCCCTGTTTGTACATCTTGACACCATCCACTCATACCTAAGTTGAGGATTCCTGGAGACAAGCCGAGATGCTCCAGGCTTGCACAACACAAGGATGTTCTGACATTCTTTAAACCTTGGTCTCCATTTCTCCAAAACCAGGACTTTTGTTGGGGATAAATACACTTTGTTACTTAGCGTTCCAACGCGTTTAAGGCTTGCTTTTCTTAATTGTTTTTATTGAACTAATCATATTTTCCTTTTTGTAACTCATTATATCTACTAAATAAGCTGCCTCTTTGCCTGCACTCTCTGTATAGTGTTCCTCAATCTGCAAATTGCCTCCTTTTGATAAATAATCTCTTTTTTTCCTAAATTCACACAGAAAAAAAATTTTATTCACACAGAAATAAAAAGGATTATAAGAGGATACTATGAACAATTGTATGTCAACATATTAGATAAACCAAATGAAATGGAAAAGTTTGAATTAGCAATCAAAACCTCCCAACAAAGCAAAGGAGAGGGCCAGATGGCTTCACTGGTGAGTTTTATCAGCCATTCCAAGAATTACCATCAACCCAGCTCAAACTCTTATAGAAGACTGAGGAGGACGGAACATGTTCTAACTCGTTCTAAGAGGTCAGCACCACCCTAATACCAGAGCCAGATAATAACATCACAAGAAAAGAAAATTACAGACCAATAGCCCTTATGCATGTAGATTCAAAAATTCTCAACAAAATATTAACAAACTGAATCCAACAGCACATAAAAAGAATCATACCGTGGTCAAGTGGGATTTATCCCAGGAACGTAAGGATGGTTCGACATCAGAAAATCAATGTTATATACCACCTTAATACAATGAAGGGGAAAAACCACACGATCATCTCAATTGATCCAGAAAAGGCATTTGACAAAATCCAACATCCTTCCATGATAAAAACACTCAGAAAACTAGGAATAGAAAGAAACTCCCTCAACATGATAAAGAGCATATATGAAAAGCCCAAAGCTAACATCCTACTTAATGGTGAAAGCTGAAAACTTTCTCTCTAAAGTCAGGAAAAAGACAAGGATGCCCACTGTCACCACTGTTATTCAACATCATACTGGAAGTTCTAGCCAAAGCAAGTAGGTAAGAAAATGACACAAAAGGCATCCAAATTGAAGAAAGAGGAAGTAAAAGTTTCCCTATTTGCAGATGACATGATCCTATATACAAAAAAAATCCTGAAAAATCCCTAACAAAGCTAATAAAACTAATAAACGAATTCAGCAAAGTGGCAGGGTACAAGATCAACATGCAAAAATCAGTAGTGTTTCTATGCACTAGTAATGAACAATCAGAAGAGGAAATCAAGAAAAAAAATTCCATTTACAATAGCAATGAAACAGAGGAATAAACTTCGCTGAGGATGCAAAGGCCCACGTGGTAAACTTCGGAACACTGCTGAAAGAAATCAGAGAAGACCTAAATAAGTGGAAGGACATCTCGTGTTCATGGATTGGAAGACTGAATATTGTTAAGATGGCAGTTCTACACAAAGCCATTCACAGATTGAACGCAATGCCAGTCAAATATGGTTGCGTCTGCCTCCCATGTTCGAGGTCCCGGGTTCAATCCCCGGTACCTCCTGAAAAAAAAACTTTTTCCAACAGTCTTCTTTTCAGAACTGGAAAAAGCTGATCCTCAAATTCATAAGGAATTGTAAAGGGCTCCAAATAAAACCATCTCACAAAAGAACAAAGTTGGAGGACTCACACTTCCTCGTTCCTGATTAATGCTTAACAGTAATCAGTACAGAGTTTCTGTTTTTGGGGTAATGGATAGTGGTGATAGTAGCACAAGACTGTGAATGTAATTAACACCACTGAATTGTAAACTTGAAAGTGTGTTAAGACAAATTTTAGATTGTATGTTACCAGAATAAAAATGCTTTAAAAAAAAAACACAGAAAACCCACAGAACTATACAACACAAAAAAGGAACCTGAAAGTAGATTCTGGGCTCCAGTTAATAGGGTCACGTTGTTTCATCTCCTATAGCAGGTTCCACACTACTGCAGAGTTATAGGGACACTGTATGAGGGGGATATGGACTCTGTACTTTCTGTGGGAGTTTTCTGTAAACCTACAACTGCTCTGATTAAAAAATCACTAATTAAAAAAAAAATTAAGCAGCTGCCCTAGCTGCACTAGCCCCAGACTAGGCTGTGGGGACCCCTGCTCTTGGGCCCCGCAGGAGTTGGGTGGACTTCCCTTTGGTCCCACCATGCCTGTCTCAGTGGTCTAGAGAACTCTCCCCCGTCCAAAACGCTGAGCATTGCCCCCTCTGTGGGTCCGAGGAAGGGACCGAGCATGCAGGCTGGCTCCTGTGCCCCCGGTGTGTGTGCCCGTTGAGCCAGCCTGAGCATCCTCCCTTGGCCTGCATCCTGGTCTCCTGCCGGTGGGCTCCCGGCTTGGTCCCCTTTGCCGCTTTGTGAGGCTGGGCTGGGGGTCCCCAGGATTCAGGCAACCTTGATGTTCCCTAGAATCCTGGATTAAAAATCCGGGATTGAAATTTGCCCAGCCAGAAAATGTCCTGTTCTGCTTTTCTAAGTCCCTGCAACTTTGTGGGGGAGGTGAGGGCGACACATGACCACTGGTGCTGAAGTCTGCCGGGTCTGTGTGGCTTCCTGCGCGAGGTGGGGGCCCACCAGCTCTGGTGGACAGCCACGGCGAACATGGTGGGGTGCCTCCCGGAGGAAGCCGGAGCCTGTGTTTCTAGCTTCCCGGCACAGCCCTGTGCCTGAGTTCTGGGCGGGGATACACGCAGCAGGCCGCGGCCTGGGCTGCGGGCTGCTGAGGGCCCTTCCGCGCCCCCCTTCTTCCTGCTGCACCCAGCACCAGGATGCTGGGGTGAAAAGACAGAGCCTGGAAACGAAGACCTTGAGGTTGGAGGGCGGCTGGAGCACCTCTTGGACTTTGCACGCGGCAAAGAAACACGTTTCCGCCTTGCACGAGCCACTACCATCCGGGTTGTGATGCTCCTGGGCGGCCCGGCAGCGGCCTGCCCCCCTGCACCCCCGTGCGGGCACCCTTCCCCTTCCACCCCGTGAAGGCCGCGGACGGCTCCTCTGCAGCCTGTGCCGCTCCCCTCGCCGCGTGGGTGCCCTCTGGCTCAGGGTGTAGCTCGCTGCGCTGGGCCCGTGCAGGCCAAGTCTCGCCCCACTGCTTCACAGGCCTCGGCCGCCCGGGAGCCCGGGCCAGGCCGCGCGGTGGGCGCGGAGGAGGAGGGAGCTACCCTTCCGCCCTGGGGGTCTGCGGCTCCTTCCCTGCGCCCTCCTGTGGGCGAAAATCCAGCCAACCTGGGAAGGGTTTCCCGCGGCTCCACTCGCCCACCAGCGCCCCACGGCCGCTGCCCCCATGGCCTCCTCGCCCCCGCGGCAGCAGTGTCCCCGTCATCCGGCGATGGGGGCAGCAGCTCTCCTGCACTGCCCTCTCCACAGCTGCCGGACCACCTTTAAGAAGGCGTTTCTGGTGGCGAAGACCCTCTTTAAAGGATGCTCGGCTCACCCGCGTGTCCTCAGTGGAGCACCCCCCACCTGAGCCTTGCACGCGCTGCTCCTGCTGTCCTGGAGGAGACAGAGACGTGCGGGCTCCGCGGGCTCTGGGGCTGCAGGCCTCGGGGGCCGGGGGCAATGGGCGCGGCTACGTGCTCGGCCCGCAGGGAGGGTCCTGAGCACCGGCCGGGGCAGGCCCGCCTCTGACCATGCACACCCCTGGGTTTAATTTTCATAACGTGGAACTGAATGGTGACAATGTGAGGAGTTTTAAAGGGAATAAACGGGCTTCTGGAAACTCTGTGGTGTTCATAAGCTACCAGAGAATGTTAAAAATGCAAAATTGAAACTGTCCCGAGTGAATCAAGATGATTAAGCCAAGGGGAGCGGATGCAGCTCAGCGGTTGAGTGCCTGCTTCCCACGTACGGGGTCCTGGGTTCAGTCCCTGGTACCTCCTAAAAGAAAGACGGCTTTCCTAAGACTTCTATGGGAGCGTAAAAGGCACAGAAGGCTGAATTACGAAGTTTTAGGAAGTTGTAGGAATTATAATGCTTAATAAAAAGGGAGCTCGTGCTAAGCTCGAGGCCTTCCGCCGGCTGGCGCCGCCCCTGGGGAGCGGCGCCCCCGACACCGCGTGTCCTTCGTGAGCCGTGGCAGCGGCGCCACTTGGGCGTTTATCTAAAGCAGCTTTTCACTGGTGTTTCTGGCTCATTCCTTTGCCCCGTGGTGGTGTGTTTGGTGAATTTATTCCCTACTGGGGTGATTAAAAGTTCTTCCTTGTTTGTTGGGGTGTGCGGGGCGAGGAGGCTCCCAGTGGGCTCCCGTGATGCCCTCGTCCCGAGTGCGAGTCCAGACAGCGATCACATTCCCCTCAGCCTTTATTTTCTGGACAGAGCCGTGTACGTTCAGTGTGTTCTCAGAGCTGGCCCTACGCCCCCAGCGGTCCCCAACGCTCGCCCGGCCCGGTGACGTCTCAGGCGTGGTGTCAGGAACGAGGACCACGCGCCAGGTCTGGGCACACCTTCCCTCACTGTGCCGGAAGGTTCCAGAACATGCTCATGGGATGATGCCCAGCCTGAGACAAGCTCTGCCTCTGAAGACGTCCACACCCCAGGGAGCAGTGCACAGTGATTCCAAGATGCCCTCCTGGGCTGCACTGGTTACAGCCGGCCTTCTTTCCCCTCATCGGCAGCGACGTGCTGCGTCTCTGTCAGTCCGTGCACCCTGGCGCGCCCAGCTGTCGTCCACGCTCCTTCCTGGCTCGCCCAGAGGAGGCTGGTGTCGTGGGTGGTGGATGTGCCCTCCTCCCAGGTACACAGGCCGGAGCCCCCGGTCAGCTGCGGCCCCTCCTGCCCTGCTGTGTGCTGTGCCCATGCAGACCACGGGGCCGCTCTTGGTTTGGGGTCAGAAGTGACGTTTGCACGCTGCTTCCCAGGGTGAGGCTGACCAGGTGGTCCCTATCGTGCATTCCGCCTTGATTTCTCACGTTCATCAGAGAAGAAAGTGATTACAGATAAAGGTGCAGGACAGAACAGTCTCGGAGGACAGGATGCCGTGTGCTCCCGCCCCGCCGGGCGCCGGGAGAGGCCGCAGACCGTTCCTCATCGCCCCTGGTCCTCGGCCGCCGGCTGCAGGTGGGCGAAGCTCAGGAAGACCTGCTCCAGCGAGATCTGGCTCACGGAGTAGTCGTCCACCGCGTGCGTCTCCTTGGCTCTCTCCAGGGTACCAAACACCTTTGGGGAGGCAGGAAAGCCACTGCTCACGGAGCCAGGGCTCCCCGGCCCGGGTCTGGGGTCCTCTGGCAAAAGGCCCCCGAAGGTCCTACCACTGCCCCAGCCTAACCTCAGAGCGCCTGCAGGAAGCCAGCCCACGGGGTCGGCCAGGAGAGGTGCCGGAAGCCGGGCCTGGCTTCCCGCAGGCTCTGTGCCCAGCTCAGCGTGTGACCATGAACAAGCCAGGTTCTCTCTGGGCTGGCTTCCATTTTTGCACCAGATTCCATTGAACTTAAATATTTTGGTATAAAACCCCAAACCTAGCAGATACTAGGATGCATGCTGAAGGAGGCGCTGCAATGGGGCTGAAAGTGCTAGCGTCCTGGGAAAAGAAGACAGTCACCAGAAGGCCGTGACCTCCCAGGCGTGCTCTCCGGGGTGCCCGGGGCACACTCACCTTTGCCCAGCTGAGGCCGCGGCCGGGCAGGTGGTAATGGACCATCCCCTGGTGCTCGTCTTCCAGGACGCTGCCTGCACAGAGGAGAGACAGTCCCCGTGAGGGCCAGGCTGGGGGCCGCAGAGAGCGGCCTGGGGGTCAGGGATGTGGGACGGGGCAGGGGCGAGGCACGGACGCCCCGTTCCAGTGGGGGCTGCCAGAGCTGGCACACACCTGGGAAGGTGAGGTCCACGAAGGCCTTGAACTTCTGCAGCGCCTCCTGCCCGTCGCTCCGGACCTTGGCGCGCAGGGAGTAGCCGCTGCCAAACTTGCTCTTGAGGTGCTGCGGGCTGCCCAGGCACTTGAACTGGCCCTGCACCATGATGGCCAGCCGGGTGCACAGGGC
>JAQZBX010031805.1:0-26112 GCA_029593785.1 Cabassous unicinctus
CCTGCATCTCTGTCTTCTTGTTCTATGGGTTAATGTTTCTGCTTGGGCCATCCCCCACAGGAGAGGGAGCCAGTAACGACCCATGCTCTGAAGTGTACCACGGACCCCATGCCAATTCAGAAGTGGAGGTGAAATCGGTGGTAGATTTCATCCAAGAACATGGGGATTTCAAATGCTTCATTGACCTGCACAGCTACTCGCAGCTGCTGATGTATCCATATGGATACACAGTCCACAAGGCCCCAGATGCTGCCGAGCTGGTAAGTGACGGGCTGCCTTCCGCCAGCCTCGGGCCTGCTTTACGCTTCAGGTGCTGCCAAGGTGGTTCTACAGCTTTATAAACAAAGTCCAGGAGTCTGGGCTTGTTTCATTAAGGGCCCAGTCTTCTCTCCCTGGCTTTTAGGATGTGCCATCAAAACCACCTGCCTTTGCTTCTCACTCATTTTTCTGACAGAAACATATCGATGCCACACTGCTTGACAAGAACTGTGATTGGCAATGTGGTAGGCAGGGGGAGATGCTCCTCACTTCAGTTAAGGGGGAGTTTAAGGAGTATAGGTCACAGCTAGGGGATGCTCTGTGTCCTGTGTCACACACAGCGAGTCACCCAGGCCATGGAGTGGCACTTAGGGGTAGACCAGCTGGAGCAGGAGCTGGCTTGTACTGTCTCTGGGCTGGTCTGCTTAAGGGCACAACTCTACCCTGGACCACCTCTAGCCCATACACCTCTGGGCAGAGGCAGCCCCATGCAGGGCTCTGGCTAGCTGGGGGCCAGCTTCTGGCTCCCACTGGCCCTCTCAGGCAGGCGCTCTGCACAGGGCACATCCATATGTGGCCACCCTGCCTCTGCCTCCACTCTGAGGCCACTCTGTGGTCTTTCTTCATGTTCACAGAAATGACATCCCCCTTTCTCAGGATAGGGGAAGATGTTGGTGGCTTTACTATATTCCTAAAGTGTTGGTAAGCAGCCCTCCAGATCTTTGGAGAGCTTGAATACAACTCTTTCAGTCCGCGTATACTCAGAATGCTTATCCATCTTCTTCCACCTCTCTCTTTACCTCCTCTTACCAGCTTCCCCAAACTGGAAGTAAAGAACTGGGGATGCAGTGGGAGAAGGAGTTGGAGGAACCATTCCCTTTCCCTCTGTTTATAGTCAAGCCTTGGCTCTGGTTGGATGGGAAAGAAGAAGAGACCAGAAGGGAGACTCAGGGGAGGTGCCGAGAATCTTCCAAACCATGGCAGTGCAGTACAGCTGAGGAACGTAGGGCCAGTGGGACCCTTCATTCTCACACTGCTGATTCCCTCCTCCCAGGACAAGGTGGCGAGGCATGCGGCCAGAGCTCTGGCTTCGCTGTCGGGCACTGAGTACCAAGTGGGCCCGATCTCCACCACTGTCTGTAAGTACTTGCTGTATTTATTAGTTACTTAGAAAACACTTTGAGAGGAAACTTGAAATGGAGTGGGAGGAGAGCTGCAAATTAGACTTTCCATGTGCTGTCTGACTGCTTTTGTTGTTAGTAATAGACTGAATTTGTGTCAAGCCTGGGTTATAGTAGCTGTTGCAGTCGTCCCCGACATCACCACCACCACCACATGCGATTTATCATGAGCCCGTGATGAGCTAACTCCTGTCACTATGGTTGTCTGTGTTCTTTACCTTGCATTCAAGATCCTGACCTCGTTTATCTAAACTTCCTCAAGCCCATTCCATTTTCAAAGAGAAGCCAGCTTTGGGTTGGCAGACCAATGGTGGTGGTATCAGAGGTAGGAGAAATGCGTGTTCCTATCAGAACAGAACAAGTGTTGGAACATAGCAAGCTGTGGTGGGAGGCCCTCCCGACAGTGGTGACATTAACCAATCAAAAAAAGAAAGAAATCTACCAATCTACCAAAAAACCCTATCAAACCTCAGACTGGCCTTGAGGCTCATTATCCACAACTTCACTTTGAAGCTGTATCTTTGTTTTGGCTTTGCACTGAAATGTTTCATCTGAGCAATTCATGGTGTCCCTGCCGAGAGCCTTCCAGTTCTCTTATTCTGTGAGTCTGACTTTAAATGTCCCCTCTGGAAAAAATATGCTCATTCTCTCAGATTCAGGCTGTAAATGGGAAATATTAAATGCCAACATGGGAAGCACAGCTCAGATCTCTTTCAAGCCCTTCTTTTCCCCTCAAGTGCCTCCTGTGTAAATGGTTTTCCAACAGTGTGCCCACTCTCGGAGCCCCTGCAGACTCGCTGACATTTCATTCCTCTTCAGGACTGTCAGTCACTCTCCCCTCCTACGTGCTTCACCCTCTGCACTTGCTGGACCCTTCAGACCTCTTCTGAGCAGAGCCTCCACCCCCTCCCCTGGGCCTTCCTCTGTACTCTGATCTCAGCACCAGTCTGCCTCACGTGCCACCATGCTGCCCGAAGTGGTGGTGTGCCACTGGTGTTGGCGTTGCTGATTGAAGCAACAACCCATTAGTTATTCATGGCTTATCATTATTACTGTTGTTCAGTGGAAGCTCTTCAGACAACACATCAGGAGAGTTTCTCCACCCTCTGTTTAATTAGTCAGAACTGAGTCAGGGACCAAAGACGGTATTGCCCATTGCCAATCAATACCTTCAACCCTCTCCTCTGTATGAGGAGACTTGGTACCAGCTCTCTGAAGAGGTCCTCCTGAAAGATCTTTGTGGTCGTCAGGGTCCCGGCTTTCAGGTCAAACACCAGTTTAAATAATGGTCTTGTCCTCCCACATCAAACACATTCTTCTCCCCTGCATATGCTGTGCCAAAACTAAGAGATACTCATCAGAGTCTCCAACAGAAGAGGAAGAAGGCTCTCCTGAGGGCTGTCCAGGAGTCATAAAACTTCCTCTGTCGAGAGCTCATCTTCTGTCTTCTTTAAAGGCTTTGTCTGCCCTCCATGCTCTCCAAAAATGTAATCAGTTTTTGCATAATAACACTCCATCAAACCCCACGGGGTCATGGGGTTTGGCTACGTCAGTAGTTGATGTTTATCCCTTCAAGTGCTGGAACTTTTCTTATATTACCATTTTAGATTAAAATAATTCTACAGTGGATTTCACACTTTCCTGTCTTCTTAAACAGAGCATGTAGAGGAGACTTAAGCTCCTTGCTTCATGATTAAGTGATCTGTGTTCTGAACATCAGTTATTTTATCCTGAAAGCCTGCTGTGCCTCATGGGACTGTTTGATTCCTGTGCTTAATAGTTCTAGCCGGTTTTGCTTCTTTAATTCTTGTGTCTGCTTTTGGGAGTTTGTATGTCTCCTTCCTCTGTCAGTCAACGGTAGCTGGTACTGCTTTTGGGCCAACTGGCCCTAGCAACCCGTTCCTTTCCTCTACACTGATTCAGATCCACCCAAGGGCTTGGAAACAAGTTTTTTGGGCTTGACTCATGGGTAAATGGTGAGTATTAAAGATGTTCATGGCAACATTGTTTATATTAGCAAAAGACTGATAAGCATCTCAATGTCCATCAGTGGAGTGCTAGTTAAATACATTTTAGTGCATTCAGATAAGGGAACACTATGCAGCCCTTAAATGAATGAGGTGGATCCATATGTGTTAATAGGAAATAATCTTCAATTATTAATTGAAAAAATACATTGTGTGGAACAGTGTTTATAGTAGGTTCCCACTTGTGTTTAAAAAAAAAATAGTAGGTAGGCTTTGAGCAGTGACCCATATAAAGTGAAGTTTCTGACCACTTTGACTGCTCAGCAGAGGCCTTTTTGCCTCCTTCCTGAATTTTAGGTGTGTTCTGAAATACTTGAGCTTGCCATATAAATAACCTTCAGAAACTTCTGGTGCTTTTATCTGCTGTTCTTCATCATTTTCTCGGGGCCCTGAAAGTTGCACAGGCATTTTGGAGCATATAGGATATCCTGTTTCATACCCGAAGGGGACACGTGTGTAATCTCAGTGGAAGCAACATCTATAGAAAAATCACAAACGCTGTTATGAGAAACAATCCTCAGGAACAATGGAAAAACAAAAGGACCTGTATTTTCAGTTAACAAACATACGAGACCAAATGGTACTAAAGGAGGCTGAAGAAAGCATTGGCCATCATATGATGGACCTGGGTTTAAATTCCGGCTCTGACATTTCCCATCTGTTTCCTTAGATAAATTACCCATTCTGAGCCTGGATCTCCTTCTTTGTTAAACAAGGCAAGAATACTTGCCTCAGTGTGTTTTGTGAAATTTAAATGAGATCGTAAATGTAAAGTTTCTAGTATAATGATTGGCTCACGGTAGACGCCCAATAAATGATAGCTGCTATTACCATCATTATTTTATTCAATATCAATTACACTTTGCACTTTCAGCCAATTTCCGCCCTAGTAGAGTTTGGGAAGAGGCAGAAAAATAGGGTTCTTACCTTTCCCAAGCCTTTGGCAAAGGGAGTTCCAAAGGCCTGTGCTTCATTCTCCCTCTGCATCAGCTCTCTATTGCTATATGAAAATCTACCTGAACATTTTGCTGTTTAAAGTAATAAATTTTTTTTCTCACATTGTTTCCGTGGGTCAGGAGTTGAGGAGAGGCACAGCTGGGCATCTCTGGCTCAGGGTCACTCATGAGGTTGCAGCCAAGCTGTCTTTCAGGGCTGCCGTCATCTGAAGGCTGCTTCCAAGGCAGCTCCCTCACATGCCCAGGAGTTGATGCCGATTATTAGCAGGAGGCCTCGGCTCGCCACCTGGGCCTCTTTCTGAGTGTCCTTCCAACATGATAGCTGGCTTCTCCCAGAGCAAGTGATCCAAAAGAGAGCAAGGCAGAAGCCATAGTATCTTTTATGCCCTGGCTTGGAAATCACACACCTTTATTTCTGCAGTATCCTGTTACACAGGTCAGGTCAGCCCTATTCACCATAGGAGGGGACTGCACGAGGACACGAATACCAGGAGACAAGGACCTTTGGGGCCCATCTTGGAGGCTGCCTGCCACACCCTGTCTCTGTAAAGATTGGTTTGGGGTGACCTGCAGAAGTCTATAAAGTGAATTAGTGAGAAGGTGGGAATGCTGATTTAAAATCTCTTGTTTTAAGACAAATGTAGGTCCTCATGATGCAAGACAGCCTGAGACATGTGGATCAGGTCAGTGGTAATGATGGATCTCAGTGTATGTGTGTGTGTGTGTGTGTGTGTGTGTTATAGGCCTGATGTCTTACAGAAAGAACTCTGGATCCCCAAGGAACAAAAGGCAGGCAGAGCTCCTGGGCCCTTCCTACCTAACCCTGAAGGGAACTGGGCGTCAAAAGTGTTTTCTTTTCTGACTTACAGACCCAGCTAGTGGGAGCAGCATCGACTGGGCATATGACAGTGGAATCAAGTATGCATTCGCGTTTGAGTTGAGAGATACTGGGAAGTATGGCTTCCTCCTGCCAGCCAGCCAGATCATCCCCACTGCAGAGGAGACCTGGCTGGGGCTGAAGACCATCATGGAGCATGTGCGGGACCACCTCTACTAGACAAGCACCTCCACTCTGTCTGCACTTAATTATTCCCATCTGTGCACACTCATGGAGGCCTTCAGTTGTGATTCAGAGCCCTCTGGCTTTGCTAAGAACACAGGTCAGCCCCTGTCCATCCCCACTCCCTGGAGTTTGTGTGTCCTGGCAGTGCACCTGTGAGGAGTGCTTCTGCTGACCCTGCTGTATTTTGGTCCTGCTGCTGGGCTGAGCCTTTTGCATGCCTCTCCTTCCACACAGCTGGTTGAGTGGGCCACACTTAGCATCCTTCCCTCCTCGGTGGTACACCTCTCCCTCGTTTTAAGAACAAAATAACATCTGAGGTGGTTCTCTAGCCTCATCCACATTCATCTAACCAGTGAGCTTGGTCTGGTAGGGGCGCTAAGGGAGATACTTGCTTTTTAGCTCAGTCTCAAAGATGACACAGAACTTCCTTTAACTCATCTCACTCTTGAACATATTTTTCTTTGAGCAACAAATCTTTTAAGGTCATCAGTATAGGCCTTCCCCCACCCCCCTGCTTTGGCCAGGGGGAGTCCAAATACAAGAGAGATAATCACTTCACATTAGTGGGTAAAGAATTTCCAGATACTATAGTTCTTATCACTTTTGTTCTTTTATTTTTCAGTGAAACTGGGATGCCAGAAGGGGATATATGTGTCATTATAGGTACTGCTCACCCAGAAACCCTGGATGGAGTGGTGTGCTAAAGAGCAGGATTGCTAAATAATCCCCATCAGTCCTAATGGGCTCACCTCCACTTTGCCTTTTGAACTCACGTCAAAGGTCTTGCCCTCACCCTCCAGATCCTAAATCACTCCTCTGGCCTGGATAAGCTCAACGTGTTGGCACATTCCTGTTCATGCTGTAGCGTACCCTGTGCTTCCTCCTGCTTTTTTTTTTTTGGTGGCTGTTTGTTTTGTTTTTTGCTTTAGAGTCTCCTTCTTCTATTTTATATCCAGGGCCATGAACATCTAAGTAGAGCAAGAATTCATCAGACTCTTCTTGTTCCATTTCTGCTTAGCACATACTGTCTGCCTTTTTTATTTGTTTTTGTTTTTTTAACATGTCTGTAGATCTTATCCCTCTGCCTAGGATTTGTGCGGCATCTGGTGTGTGCCCGTAAGCCAATAAATATTCAATATAAGCCTCATGATTATTTCCTATTCTTCATTTTCACTTGAACAGAACCAAGACATGGTTTTGAATATACAACTCTTTATAATGTCAAAAGTCAGTTTTAATCCCTTTCTGTGTCGCATGACATGTAGGAAGGCCTTCTCCGTCAGGCCAAGGGGCCTCCAGGGCAGTGTTACTTTGGTGATTTCACTCTGGTCCTGGGTCTAGCTCTTAGTTTTTCAGTTCAGAAGCTTGATATTTTTATTGTCCATGTTGATTGGACTTGGGGATGCTGACTCACGCTTACAGAGCTCAGAGAAGGCCGATGATAAAATCCGAATACGAATTTGTTAATTTACATCAGGGCAAGTAACTGTTTAGTGGATTGAATCCTCACGTTGGCTGAACAGTACATTCTCTCCCTGTAGGCAAGATACATGGGAAGCCAAATTATAATCAGAAGGTTGCTTAGTGAGCGGGGCGTCAGAGCAAGGAAAGTTAATTACAGTCTATGATTAGAATTTTTAATGGCATTCAGCTCTAATAGCATGATGTTTCCAATTCTACAACCAGAACACACCTGGCAGCCAGCCAGCTGGTCACTTGTGCTGGCCAGTCAGGGCTGCCTCAGATTGTACAGTGCCTCTGTGGGCATGGCAGTGGCTGCCTCTGTGACTTGCTTTTGAGCTGGCTCCATTTGTGATCCCCTCCACCCTCACCCCGACTGAGTTGGTCCTATAGCAGGGGTTCTTAACCTTTTTTGTTCCACGGACCCCTTTGCCAGTCAGGTGAAAACCACGGACCCCTTACTAAATCCACACTGTACTGTGTATTATTTAATAAATATATCACACCCGCACCAACACATCCCCACAAGAATAATATTTTTTTGAATTTCAGTTCAAGCTCATGGACCCCTTGTTAAGAACCCTTGTCCTATAGATTCCTTAAGGAGAAGATTTCTTAAGCAAGACATAAGCACACAAAGAAAAGACCAAAACCTGTGACTATAATAATATTTAGAGCTTTTGCGCATTAAAAGACACGATAAAGAAAGTGATAAAACAAGCTACAGACTTGGAGAAGATATTCACAAAATCCATAATACACACGACAGCCGAAAGATGTATAAAAAACTACAAATCGATAAGAAAAACACATTCCTATAGAAAAACAGGCAAAAGATGTGAGCAGATATTTTACATCAGAGGAAATAGGTAGATCTGATCAACATGCAGATTGATGATTAGTGATCTAGGAAATAAATATCAAGACTGCAATGAAATGCCATTTTATACTCATTCAATTTACAAAAATAAAAAAGTTGGAGGAAATGTGGATGACAGGATCTCATATATTCCTTTTGGATGTGTGATTTAGCAAAACCACATTGGAAAGCAATTTGGCATTGTCTTCTAAAGGTCATACCTTATGCTTCAGCTACTCCACCCCAGTCTCACACTCAAGAAATTCTTACACATGTACCACAGGAAACATATACAAGAATGTTCATAGCAGCACTGCTCATAATAGCAAAAACCTAAAAATGACTCAAAGGTCCATCAGTGGGAGAATAGGTGAATAAAGTATGGTATATTCACTCACTGAAATACACAACAGTCAAAACAATATTTAGTTTACAAATGAAAAAAAAATAGAATATACATTAAAAAACAAAACAAAACAATATTTAGTGTAATATCCTTTCTATAAAGTTCCAAACAGCTGTATCAATTGATACAATCATGTAGGTTTTTTTTTTTTCCTTTGTTCTATGAATGTGGTGTATTACACTGGTTGATTTTCATATGTTGAACCACCCTTGAATTCCTGGAATAAATCTCACTTAGTCATGGTATATAATCATATATGTATGTACTTTAAAATATATTTGTATATATATTTTATAAATTTATTTAAAATATTACATATATACACATACCTTTAAGGAAGACATACAAATTATGGCAAAACTGCATAAAGAGGGAAGCAAGACAGAGTGGACATGCCCAGATCCCTTTTCCTGGTCAAGTACACTGATCCCAACTGCTTTGAGTGTTGGCTTATAGCTCCACCCCTCTCTGGAGAATTGCCCCTGGCCAAATGAGGGCTGCTTTACTCGGGACTCTACACACCTGCTTACCCTTATAGGGCCTCCCAAAATGTCAGCCAATGACTGACTCACTTGGGTACAAATTAGTCCTTTGCCTCAAGGCAGGGCCAACATTGTGATGAGGTGTGTACTCCAGAGCTTCCCATGGAATCAGGCTGAAGCCAGTCTCCAACTGATGCCACATCCTTGCTTTGCTTTTTTCCCTGTTCTGCCCATCTCAGGCTCTACATCTAGGGAGATGAACTTAAGATAACCTAAATGAAGAACCTGGAATTCTGACTGATGATTACCTCAGATAGGAGGAGGCAGGGGATGAGACAGGAAACAGGACCCTCTGGTAAGATGACCCTAGCTTTTGTTTTAGGTTCTGCTTTATCAGGTGTTTATTACATGATTAAAAAACAATCTAGCAGCTAAATAATTAGAAGAGGGCCATGCATGGATCAACAACAAATTTCTATGCACCTGAAATCCAATTTTAAAAAATGTTTCTAAAGACAAAAATTTTAACACAAAAAGTTCACTATTCAACAAGCATTTATGAGTGTCTACTATTTGGTTTTAGATGCTGACAATGCAGTGGCAAACCAGAAGACAGATTCCTTCTGGCATAGGGTGTCATTATAGTTGGAGAGACAGAAGATAGCCAAGTAAACAATTAAATTTTAAAAACCACGTTAATTTAGGTGATAAGAACTGCTATAAAGGAAATAAAATAGGCCAATGTAAGGAGAATGATGGTGGCGGTGGGACCTCTCAATTCAGCACAGTGGAAAGGATGGCTTCTGGGCTTGCGTTATAGATTATTCTCAACTTTTTTCTTTGTAATCTTTGTATATTCCCTCAAAACCGCAATCAAAAGGTGGGCTAGATGTTATTATCCACATTTTATGGACGGAAAACCTCAAGGGCAGTATGGTTCTTACCCAAGACAAATAATGTCATATGTTCTGTTCTCTGCTGTGGAAATACCACACAATGGGTTGGCCTAAATATCAAGCATTTAATTAGCTCATGGATTCAGAGGCTAGAAGTCTAAGATCCAGGTGCTGGCAAGGCTATGCTTTCTCTCCAAAGTCTGTAGTGTTCTGGTACTGACTTGCTGCAATCTTTGGGATTCCTTGGCTTGCAGATCTGCCTCCTGTCACATGGCAGTGCCCTTGGTCTCCTTCTGTAATTGTTCTTTCATCCTGTAGCTTTCTCTTTATAAGGTCTCCAGGAATACAGATTAAGGCCCATATCATGATTCATTTGGGCCATACCTACATAGATCTTAGAAGATTCTGTTTACAAATGAGTCCATACATTAACTGACAATTCATCTTCCAAGGATCCTGTTTACAAATGGGTTCCCACCCATAGGGGCGAGGATTAAGATTAAGAACTGTCTTTAGCTGGGGTACATAATTCAATCTACCACACTATGTGAAAACTCCACTAAAAAGAGGGAAAGACTGAGCCATAAACATTCATGGGCAGAACTTAAATTTCTGAAACACATGTAAGTTTGGAAGGCTTTCATACCTCAGTCTCCATGGACCATCCCACTAATAAGGACATCAATGATGATGGAAAAGGAATAATCCTTCAATAATGGGTAAAAGTGTTTTGAGTCTCTTTTTTTTTTTTTTTGCAGTACTGGAGTGGGGCTTTGCTGGCTTGTCTCTAGCTCTTACATCCAGTCCTGTTTGGGACCAGAGGAAGACCTTCCTGAAGTAGCTGACAGGTGAGGGGTACAGTCCATGGCTGTAGATAAGATGAGCTGTCATCCACATGCAGTCCACTTGCAATCAGAAGCCACTCACTGAGCTCTAGAGGCCTGGGGACTGGTGAGCAGACCACATCCACTTGTGTCTTCTGTGTCACAGATGGCAGGGAGCAGCCAATGGCCCAGTTCCTTCACTTAGCTGTATGACCTTGGGCCATGACTTAAGTGCTTCTTTAAAATGAGAAATAATTTTGAATCTACAATGGCTTATCAAGAGAATTAAATAAGCTGATGTATTAAAGTACTTAGGGGAAGCGGATGTGGCTCAAGTGACTGAGCTCCCGCTTACCACATGGGAGGTCCAGGTTTGGTTTCCGGTGCCTCATAAAGAAGATAGCCTGGCCCAATGGGCTGGCATGGTGAGCTGATGCAACAAGATGACACAGTGAGATGATGCAACCAAGAGACACACTGAGGAGGCACAGTGAGGAAACACAATGAGAGATGCAATAAAGCAGGGAGTAGAGGTGGCTCAGGTGATCACAGGGCAGGTCCCAGGTTCGGTTCCTGCTGCTTCCCCCCCAAAAAAAAAGACCAGCACACAACAGACACAACACATGCAAATAACGAGGGGGTGGGGAGAAATACATAAAATAAATCTTAAAAAAAAAAAAAGTAGTACTTTACCTGGCAATAGAAGCACCAAATATATGTTAGCTAGAATTATAATTCCCACCAAATGGTGGAAATTAATTTATCAGGTCACTGGCATTTTTCCCAAGTGTGACCCTTATTTGCTTTAGACTTTTTTTCCCTGAGTTTTTTTTTTAATTTTTAATTTTTAAAGAAGCTTTAGATTACATAAATGTTACATCAAAAATATAGGGGATTCCCATTTACCCCACCCCTTCCCCATCTGCTTTAGACTTTTAGTGAGACTTAATGACAAAAATCTCAACAGTTCACAGAAAAGCATTATCTGGATGTTAAGTCATTTTTAGTATTATTTGGGTTTTGAAAGATTGGAATTCTTTCTCCGAAGGCTTTCCTATGTTAAGTAGACATGAAGCCCCTTTACTAGATTAATACAAAGTACCATTGCCTGAAACCTTCACAAGTCCAGCATGAGACCAAAAACAACCCTGCCAAGCACAAGGGGTTCCCCTGTTTTTCACAAGTACTGGATAGGTCCTGGTATACATCTATTTTTGGTGAAGTTGAGGGTGTGCTCCAGCTCTGGAATAGTGGAGTTGCACTTCTTTTATGTCACTATGTAAATACCAAGTATGTAGAATCGCTCATCATCCTCATCTTTCTGGCTGATGAATTCTGGAATTCTGCCAAACCAGACAGCTTGTGAAATAAATTCTCTCTACTATTTGTACTGAACCTTAAATCATGAAGACCAGCTGCTTCTTGTATTTGAAGTAAAGGTCCAGGTGTATTGGGGGCATCCAGAGAACACAAGTGGTTTTCCCCTCCTCTAGAATATATGGGAACTGTGGTGCAGCTGGGCAATTTGCTTCTTTAATACGGAAAGTGAATCTCATGGCTTTTTTTTTTTTTGTATCTTCTACAAGGCTGAGCTCAGCAGCTAGTAAATATTTGTTGATTCAATTTGCTGTAGGGCAGCAATTTAACAATCGCAGAAGCCATGTGCTCAACAAGTTAGGGCAGCAGGAAAAGTACTTTTTCCAACAAAAATTATCAGTAGGATTCTGGAAAATAGGTTGGAATGTATGTCCCCAAGTTCTAGGAGAGACAGAACATAAATTAAACACTCAGAGATAAGGAAGACATGATATTGGTTAAATTGCTTGCATTTTTTATATTGATTTACAGTTTAAAAATACTTTCATAGATACTGGATAATGAAGTTATCACAAACATCTGGTGATAAATGCAGGCTGGGCATTATTGTCCCTATTAAGAGGAATAGAAGGCTTATAGAAGTGACGTAATATGCCCAGACTTACACAGATGGAAATGGTGGAGCAGATTCTCAAGTCCAACTCTACAGATTATTGCTGAGAAAGCAAAGGGGCAGTGAATGTTCTGTTGAGATATATGTATTTAGATTGATTGCCTTTAAAATTCACGTAGTTCTTTCAATCCCTCTGGTCTCACACTCCTGCATTACTTGCTGGCCCCTGAAGGCCATTGATTTTTCAGCATTGCAGTGAAGGGAGGGACTTAGGTAAGGAACAGAAGCCAGGTCTCCCTTCATGGCCACCATTGCTGGCTGAAGACTACTACTGATTGAGGGACATCATGTGGTTCCTATAGGCACTGCCACTGTGGGCCTGTGCTCAGGACTGTCATTCAGAGAGAATTTGGGGGAACGTTATAATTATGAAATATCTGGAATAGGCCATTTCCATCCTTTAGGGTCATTATGCTCTTTCAAGGGGGTTGGCTACAATCCATAGAACCACCTACTCCCATCTTTAATTATGGACTTTTCTCAACCTTGGATGACAACATGACCATTTCTCTCAAGAGGCAAATAGACATTTTCTGTTTGAGTTTTAAACAAATTGACCAAATCCTAGAAAACAATTAATCCAGGTTTGGGGCTTATAAGCCTGTCAAGAACAGAGACCAGGTTTTATTTATTTTGGAATCTCTAGCACCTAAGCACGTAATGGTGCACTATAACGATTTATTAGATGAATACCTGCAGCGGTGTCAATTTACATCTGATCCAAAGGAGCCCAGTGTCTTTTTTCACTTAGGTAACTGGCTGAGGCAGCCTCCCTGCCTCAGCTCTGAGTAACTTGTCATGGCATTGTTCTTTTCTGATGGATGTGAGAAATGCAGAAGTCAGAGTAAGCAAAGACTTTCTGCTCCAATGCCAGCAAATCTGTATTAGAGAACTCAGAGAGGCCAGGCCCTCTGGGAATGGAAGGTTGACCTGTCTTATCATTATAAAGTGATGAGTCTGAAACACTTGCAGAGGCAGCTGGTGGGTAGACAGGCATTACCTTGGTTAAGGAGACCTGTCAAAGAAGAAGGCACCAGATCTTCCTCCATCCCTCCTCCCTCAGGGCTATCAGTATGATCGCTGTTTAACAGGCACGTCTCTGTGTGTCTTCTGCGCTCCCCGGCACCTGGCAGGAGGTCCAGGAGTCTTGAGTTTACTCTGGAAAATAAATGAAGGACTCTTGTGGCCAGAAAGTTTATTTGCACATCCGGGAAAAGGGGCAGGCTGCTAGGCTGGGGAAGGCCTGTTAATGAGTAGCACTGGTCCTGGAAGAAGGTTGTTTCCTTCCCACTCCCTGCCATTGCCACAGAGAGGCTGACGGGGTGCAGGCACCAGCTCTGCAGTCTCAGAGACCAATAGTATTATGACCTTTGGAAATAAAACCAGGAGATTGGTAGGAGGCAGTCCAGAGATGATTTCCTTTATTCTCAATAGAAGAAAAAAATAGTTGATGAATGGTTTTCTAGGTTGTTCATACCTGCTGGAGCTTTTATTCTAACAATATCAGGATTTTACTTTTTATTTCTCTGGCACTTGGATGCAACTGCTACCATCAATGTTTTAGTAATGTAAGCTTCAGGGAAATGTTGCTCAGGATTTAATGGCCCTGTTTTCTGTTTTTCAACATCCCGAGTTCCTCCTGATCTCAACACTTGGGGTATTTCTGTGATCCTGGGAAAGGATAGGTCTCCCTCTTATTGCAGGAACCAGCTTTCAGATACAGGCTGCCTTCTCCTTTCATACATGATGCCTTCCTGAACATGAATATAAAAGCCTCAAGTAGGAAAGGTTAGCAGTAGACACTTATTATAACGGGGAGTCTATTAGGAGCCAAATGCTGCTACTGAGAGTGGAATGGCAGCCTCAGGCCACACCAAGGAACTTGTCAGAAACAGCATCTCTGGCCCATTTTAGAGCTACTGAATCAGAATCTGAATTGAACAAGATTCCCAGGTAGTTTGTATGCTCTGCAAAAGTTTGAGAAACACTGAGCTAAAATATATATATTACTAATTACACCTTATCTCATCATTTTTTAGACACGTTAGGCTACATATTAGGATCACCTGGGGGGCTTTTACAACCTGCTGATGCTTGGGCTCTACTGCAGACCAATTAGAACACTATTTTTGGACATCTTTTTTTCTTTCTTTCTTTCTTTCTTTTTTTCTTAGTCTGCCCAGATGATGCTATTGACAGCCAGGTTGATAATCATTGTTTTAAACCCAGTTTTCAGTGGCTTTTTCCCAAAGTTTTATACATCTGTTGGGAGATAATTCTATATGAATCTTTTGTGTTTCTGCATATCCAGTGAACAGAGGTACTGATTGCTCTTTCTTCCAGATTATCTTTTCAAAGGTCTTAGTATAATAAACAGCCTTTGAAGATAGAGAAAATGTTTCTGTCTGGAGCAAAGTGCAGGTTTGGATAGGTCAGTATTCCTAGGAGTTTTACTAAACAGAGGAATAGAGGAATGGGGTGATAACCGGAGAGGGACGAGAGATCAAGAGAGGATTGTTTACTCTACTGTATAATAAAAATGTCTCGTTCTGGAACAAAGGGCAGGTTGGCTAACTCCATTATAAAAGATTTGAGAACTTTCAGTTTCAGCTCTGACATATAAAGAGTTTGGAAGTC
Source organism: Cabassous unicinctus (assembly GCA_029593785.1). Lineage (NCBI taxonomy): Eukaryota > Metazoa > Chordata > Mammalia > Cingulata > Chlamyphoridae > Cabassous > Cabassous unicinctus. Next base: position 15,041 of record JAQZBX010031805.1, read on the forward strand.
GTCACTCCTACCCTTACAATAAGAAAAAAACTGAACAAAGTGAAAATCAACAATTTTTCTGGGATCCTTCAAAGAACCAAGGTCATAGGGAAAACTGCCATCCCAAAATCTGGAGACACAGGCAAATCCAAAGAATCACAGCCAAGCTTCTTGGAGCAGAAGCATAAACTGGTAGGAATGCTTAAATGGTAATTTTGATGAATTACTGGATGCTGAGTGTCAACTAGTGTGAAAGTGAGAAACTCGTGGGGGCTACAATCTTAGGGGGTGCCCCACACTTTTGTGGGCTTTGCCTCTAAGATTCCACGAGATTTTTACATTTAAGAGCCAAGGAAAAAGCTCTCAGGTTTCTGGCAGGAAGAAGGGGCAAAGCAATCATTTTGAAATACCCCCCAATTGTTCTCCATAATAAAGGCCTAATCTGTTGGGGGAAAGACTTTATCAGACTCTTATCTGACCTGAGGGAAGGGCATGTCCCTGGCTTTAGTTCTGTCTAAACTTTCTGTCTCATCTAAGGGAGGGGGGAAATAAAAAAGCTAAGAAACACAGCAGGGGGACACAGGCCTACTAAAAAACCGAGATTTAATCATAAGATCCCCTTCTCCTATACACATACCTTCCTGGAGGAGCTTGAAACACAAGGGCTCCAGTATAATAATACTGGATTATATTTGAAAGAGCTGCAAGGTTCATTCTCTGCCTGAGGAGGAATATATAGGGAAGCCCAAGGACAACGGGGGAGACTGAAACAAGGACGCTTGAGGAATTTGAAGCCTCTGGTACCTACAGATACAGCAAACATTTAAACACAGCCTGAAATAAATAAATAAACAAACAAACAAACAAACACAGCCTGACTTCTAGCCAGATTAGCATAAAACCTCACATTAAAGGTCTATTCACCTCAGTTCCTGTTTCTCAATACATAATGTCTAGCTTTCAACAGAAAATTTACAAGCTGTGCTAAAAGGCAAGGAAAAAAACCAGTCTGAGGAGATAAAGTAATGATGCAGGTATGACATAGATTTTGGAATTATCAAACGGAATTTAAAATAACTATGATTAACACATTAAGGGTGTTTTCAATGGAAAAAATAGGCAACATCCAAGAACAGAGAGGTGGAAACTCTAAGAAAGAATAAAAAGGAAATGCTAGAAATAAAAAACACTAACAGAAATGAAGAATGCCTTTGAAGAGCTCATCAGTAGACTGGATGTAGCTGAGGAGAGAATCAATGAGCTTGAAGATACATCAATAGAATCATCCCAAACTGAAATGCCAAGGGAAAAAAGAATGGTGAAAACAAATAAACAAACAAACAAACAGAACATCCAAGACCCATGGGACAATTTTAAAAGTTGCAATATACATGTGAAATATTTAAAGTGTTGAAAGAAAAAAACTGCCAACCTAGAATTATGTATCTAGTGAAATTAACCTTGAAGAGTGAAGTAGAAATAGAAATATTCTCAGACAAACAAAAACTGAGGGAATTCATCACCAGCAGACATATGCTTCAAGAAATGATAAAAAGTTCTTCAGGGAATAGGAAAATGATTTAGGTAAGAAACTTAGATCTACAGTAAGAAAGGAAGAGCACTGGAGAAGGAATAATTAAGGCAAAATAAAATATTTTTCTTTTCTTAATTGATCTAATGGATAATTGTTTAAAGTAACAATAGTAATCATGTATTGAATGAGTATATGGAAAAGTGAAATGAATTTCATCAATGTCAAAACGGATGAGAGGAAGGTAACTGCACTACATGTGAGGCAGTCAAGTGTTATTTGAAAGTGAACTTAGATTAGTTAAAATATATATTGCAAACACTAGGGTAACCACGAAAATATTTATCAAAGAAATATAATTGATATGCTAGAAAGAAGATAAAATGGAATCCTATAAAATGTTCAATTAAAACCAGAGATGGCTGATAAAGAGGGAGAAATATAAAGAACAAGTGTGATACCGTGAATCATGTTCCCCAACAAAAGACATGTTCTAAAACTTAATTTGCATTCTTGTGGGTGAGAACCCATTTGTAATAAGGACCTGTCGAAGATGTTATTATTAGGTAAGCTGTGGCCAAATTGAATCAGAGTGTGGGCATTAATCCATTTCACAGGAGGCTTTATAAAAAGAAGAAATTCAGATGCAGTCAGAGAAAACCACAGGAAGAAGTCAGAAGTCAGTGGAAACTGGAACAGTCACCTAACAATAGTGCTCCAAGGCCAGTGCTCCAAGAAGACATAACACTCTTTAACATGTACGCAACCAACATCCGAGTGTCAAAATACATGAGGCAAAAACTGATAGAACTGCAAAAAGAAATAGACAAACCCACTATTATAGTTGGAGACATCAACACCCCTCTTTCCATTAGCTGATAGGTGAAGTGGGAGAAAATCAGGAAGAGTTGACCCAAACAGCACTATTAATCAACTTGATCTAACTGACACCCATAGAATACTCCACCCAACAACAGCAGAATACAAACGCTTCTCAAATTTACATGGAATACTCAATAAGATAGACCACGTTCTGGACCATGAAACACACCTTACCAAATTTAAAAGAAGACAAATCATAGAAGATTCGGGTTCCTGAGGCTTGAGCATCCTCTCCTGTAATTTACCCCACTGCCTGTGCAGGTGTCACCTGGCTTTGTGTTGCTTTATGGAAATCGGGCCTTGGGGAATGGGCACAATTTCTGATATTGCTGTGAGTAATAAAGTCCTTTGTCTCTGACCCAGGTTTTTGTGTCTTCTGTCAACATCTATGGAACTGTAGCAGGCTAACTTGTTAGCTTGCAGGTAGGGTAAAATTTTAGATCCTTCCCAGTTCTTGACAAAATCTTTTATAGTTTTATTCTTTTCCTGCTCAACTGAATTCCTAGCAACCTGGATTAATCCAGTGATTGTTCAAGGGAAACATTACTTCCAGCATGTTTATTTTCATCTTTATTTCAGCTGTGCTAAGTTTATTTCAATAGTCCCATCATTGGCATTAATAATTTGAGTTTTCCATTTTCCACTAGTTTTTTTTAAAACATGGCTGAAATGCACAAACACTGCTCTTTAGACAAAGTCAAATAAGGTATATAATTTATGAAAGTCAAGAAGAGCCTGAAGTCAACACGGATCCAATAGTAGTTTTAAAATTCTTTATCCCATGGGCCTGACTTTGGGAGAAGATGGTTCTGACCCTGTGTGACAAAAAGGTGCAGAAAAGTTTAAAAATTCCAGCCAGACAGCAGGTTCCAAAGGCAGAACTGTGCTCATAATGGTGCTCAATAAAGGTCTTGAAAAAAAAAAGAAATCAACTATATGAAATTTTCCAGCAGCTGTCAACATTGATTAAAATAAATTTTAATTAAAAAAATCAAATTTTGCCACCCAACACTATTTGAGAGAAGAGATACTTGTAGAAACAAAGGAATGACAGTGTGGAGCTTTTCAAAAATAGATTGATACTGGATTATTAGACCAGCATTCTTCAGACTATTTCATCCTGCACCCCTATAATTTAAAAAGTCTTAGCATTTCACACCCAATATATGTAATTTTGTATTTTTAAATTCTGTACAAATGCTATTGTATTCATATTATGATGTTATAAAACACAAAAATTGGAATAAAAAATAATGCGACTAAAACAAATATATGGTAGAAATTTTAATAATTTCTTCCTTATCTCCAATAAGAATAAATGCCTCATTTTGGAGGTCATTGGATTTGATTGTAATTCAGGTGCGAGGAAGCTGAGCTGGATTAGGGGCCATATGGCAGAAGTTGGCCTGAGAGCCGGTGTTGGAGAGACTTCCTTTAAAGTGGCCACCAGTTGAGGTCTCTGGCTTGTGGGGCATGAGAGTGGGGTCCAGTAACTCAAACTGGGGAGCAGGACAGAGCAAAGATTTAGGAGCTGATGGATGCAGAGCAGGCATAGGCCTAGGAAGTGAGGGTTTGTTTAGGAGATTCATTTGTTCAACAAATAGTTTCTGGGCAATGATCTGGACTGGGGTCACATAGAAGAATATGGCACAGCTCCTGCCCGCAAGGAGTTTATTGCATGTTAGATGTCTGTGAACAATTAGAATTAATGTGGTGTGTGATGTTAGAGGGAAGAACAAGGTGTGATCTGCTTACCTGGGGAGAGCGGTCAGCCAGCTTTGACTCCCCCCTGGGGGTGGCCCCAGTGTGGGACTTTGAATGATGAAGTGGATCTAGAACCTTGAGTTTAAAGCAGCATTAATCCTGCTTTTGGTGGATCATTGCTCTTTGGGTTTTCAGTACTCTGTTTCCTCTGAAAGCAGCTGTTTGGCATATTTCTGGAAGGTGGGATAAGCCTGGTTTTGTTAATTAAACTACATTTTGAGTGTATGGGGGAGCTGGTTATTTTAAGAAACTGTGGTAAATCCTGTTGTTAATCAAAGAATCCTTTTGCAATGTGAATGATGGCTTTCTTGTTTTTCTGTGTTTTAAGATTACATTTAATATATTTATTTTCATAAATCACCCAGAGGGGACTTCTTCTGGGTAGGTTGGGGATTAAATATAACTTAGTTTGGGAGTTTGGAAGTTGAACAACAATTGTTCACAAATGTTGGAGCACCTCAGCCATCTTTGGACCCTTCAGGGTGGTCCCTAACCAGCACTGGGAATTCATACCTTTAATGAGGAAGGGATTCAGGGCAAGAATCAGCTTTCCTGCAACCTCCCACCCTATTTGGCTAATTAACTCCTACACATCTTACCTACCTCAGCTCAAACGCCACTTTGCCCATCCACCTCTCTCTCTCTCTCTCTGTCTATCTATCTATCTAAACTATCATCTATCTAATCTACCCAAATGCCACGTTTTAAACATAACTTTTATTATAATCAGTTATACAGTATATTGTATAAGAGTCAATAATAGTTCTACAAGATTTATAAAAAGCAATAGAGTCCCCACTGCTTCTTCCCATACCTTGCTCTCCAGCATCAGCCATGGTGAATTCTTTTAGCTTTGGTGTTTTACCTCCATAAACCTAGATAGGGAGCTTAGATTGCTACTTCTTTATTTTTCAGTTTTAGGTGTTTTCTGTCTAGTTCCTGCTATGAAAAATAAGAATTTAGCTTTCCCATATTTTCTTTAAAATGTGTTTTATTGTGAGGTATCTCATACATATAAGTGTGTATATAAAACTTCCATGGCTTGTTAAATATAAAATGAATATTGTTTATCCACCTTTCAGCTTAACAAGAATACAGCACTACCTTAGAAGTCTGCCTACGCCCTCAATTGCACTTCCTTCCCTTCCCAGAGAAAACCACCAATCCATGTTAATAATTTCCTTCTATTTCATTATAGTTATTACTTATGCACATATTCCTAAAAAATATGTTATTTAGTTTCATCTCTTTGTAAACAGATATAAATGGAAATATACAGTGTATGTTTTTACTTGGCTTCTTTCACTCAATATTATGTCTTTGAGGCTCGTCCATGTGGATGCTCACAGCTGTAGTGGATTCTTTTTCTCTGCTGTATTGTATTCATTGTGTAACTGCACCTCCATTTATTTATCCAATCTTATGTATCTTCTGGTACACATATACAGAGTTTCTTGAAGGCACATAGCTAGGAGTAGAATTGTTAGGACATGGGGTGTGTAGTACATTTTCAAAGTTACTAGGTATCGACCGTTTTCTGAAGTGATTTCACCAATTTAAAGCTCTGCTGGAAGTGGACAAGAGATTTTATTGCTCCACATCCTTGCCAACACTTAGTATTGACTGACTAACTTTTGCCAATTTGGTAATTTCATTGTGGTTTGAATTTACATTTTCCTTGTTACTAATTACTAATTTTCATGTTAATAGACAATTTTGAGTCCTTCTCTTTGAGATGGATTCCCATGTTTTTTGCCCATTTTTGAAACTGAGTTTTTGTCTTTTAAAAATATTGATTCAGAGATGTTCTTTATATATCCAGGATCTATAAATTCTTTGCCAGTGTTATGTTTTGCAAATATATGCTCCTAGTTTTTGAGGCCTTCTCTCCATTCTGTCAGGAGTCTTAAAAACAGGAGTTCTTGGGAAGTGGATGTGGCTCAACCAGTTGGGCGCTCGCCTACCACATGGGAGGTCCCAGGTTTGGGTACCAGTGCCTCCTAAAAGAAGATGAGCAGATGCAGCCTCCCGCTGCAATGTGCTGATGCCACAAGCCAGCAGATGCTGCAGCCCGTGGGGAGCGGATGTGGCTCAGGCCGTTGGGCACTCCCTTCTCATGTGGGAGGTCCCAGGTTCGGTTCCCGGTGCCTCCTGGAGAAGGTGAGCAAACAATGAGCAGACAGACGAGAGAACCATGTGGGGGAGGGAGGATACAAATAAAGAAAATAATAATAATAATAAAACAACAACAGGAGTTCTTAATTTTAATGTAGTTGAATTAATTCATGTTTTGACTAATAGGTGGGAACATTAGGCTTCATTGTTTTGCTGTGTGGAGTAATTTATTTATTTAATTTTTTGCCTTTTGTGTCTTATATGGAAAAATTATTCCCTGCCCCATTGTAAAAAAAATCCTCTATATTGTCTTCTAAGTGTGTTATGATTTTGTCTTTCATATTTAAGTATTTTAATCTACCTAGAATTGAATTTTATGTGTGGTATGATAGAAATTTAATTTCATTTTTTTTCTTATATAGAGCTACAATTGTCCCAGGGACGTTTATTGAATAGTTTATCTTTTCCAAATTGATCTGCAATGCCAAGTCTGCAAAAAACGAAGTTTCCAAATATACTTTGGTTTGTTTCTTTGTGATGTTCTATTTGTCTATCTGTGCCAATACTGAACAGTCTTAATTACTGTAACTTTATAATATGTCTTGAAGTCTGGTATAGAAAGTTCTCCCACCTTCTTCTTTAGGATGATCTTTGCTGTTACTAAGTCCCTTGTTTTTTTCATCTACATTTAATCGGCTTGAGAAGCTTTGTGGAATTGTTGGGCTTTTGGTTGGAATTACATTGAATCTCTAGATCTATTTTGTGGAGCATAAATAATTTTATGATATTGAGTCTTCTTATCCAAGAACACAAATCTTTAGATTTGTTTAGAACTTTAGTGTTTTTCAATAAAGTTTTATAATTGTCTTCAAGAAGGGATTGTACATTATTTGTTAGAATACCTAGATATTTTATATAATAAGTAGTATCTTTTAAAAAATTATATTTTGTAATTGTTGCTGATGAACAAAAATGATATTGACTTTTGCATGTGACAACCTTGCTAAACTCTCTTATAGATTCTAATAGTTTATCTGTAGCTTGTATGAGGTATTCTACAGAGAAAGTTACATCACCTGCGTTAATGCAGTTTTTTTTCTCCTTCCTACTCTTTATAACCTTTTTTTTTTAGGAGGTACTGGGGATTGAACCCAGTACCTCGTACATGGGAAGCAGGCGCTCAACCACCGAACTACATCTGCTCTCCAATGAGAGTTGGATTTGTTGTTGTTGTTGTTTGTTTGGTTTGTTTTTAGGAGGTACTGGGGAATGAACCTGGGACCTTGTACATGGGAAGCAGGCGCTCAACCACTTGAGCTACATCCGCTCCCTTGGTTTTGTTTTACTGCATTGGTTAGGACATTTCATACTAACATTGAACAGAAGTAGTGATGGGGCATCTTTGTCTTGATCTTAAAGTGAATGTTTAATTTGAAAGCAAACATTTAACTATTGTTTGACTTTTGCTGTAGGTTTTTAGAAGCTGCTGTTTAGCAGATAAATTAAGTGCTTTCCTATTCAGAACTTATAAGATATTTTATTATGAGTAAATGTTTAATATTATTGGGAATGATTTTTCTGTAGCTATTGAGGTATTTTTTTTTCTCTTTTAATTTGTGGTTGTATTGAATTAATTGATTTAAAAATAGTGAACCAATCTTACATTTCTGGGATAAACCCAACTTTGTTGTGATGACTCTGTTTGCTAGCATTTTTTTAAAACAAATCAATTTTATTGAAATATATTAATAAAGCATACAATTCATTGAAAGTGTACAGTCAATGATATTTGGCATAATCACATAGCTATGCATTCATAGCTTCAATCATTATTTAGAGCATTTTCATTATTTCAATAAAAATAATAAACAACAAAAAACAAATAAACAAAATTCTTCACCTCTCGATCTCTCTATGCTTCCCCTGCTGTACATAGCTGCTATGTCTGGCTATTCTTGCAAAATTATTTATTTATTTATTAAGCAGTTTTATTGAGATATATTCACATACCTTATGATATATTCAAAGTGTATAATCAATGGCTTTTAGTATAATCACAATGTTGTGCATTTATCACCACAAAAAATTTGGAACAATTTCATTACCCCCCAAAAAAAGCGTTTTCTCTACAATTTTGCGTATGTCTACGTGAGTGAGATTGGTCTGTAATTTTTCTTTCTTGTACTCTGTCAAGTTTTGATAGCAAGGTTATACCAATCTCATAAATTGAGTTGGGAAGTGTTCCCTCTTTTTCTATTTTTGAAGAGTTTGTTTAAGATTGTAACTCATAAGTGAAGCTATCTGAGCCTGGTTCTCTCGTCTGTTTGCCTGCCTTCTCCAGGAGGCACCAGGAAACGAACCCGGGACCTCCCACATGGGAGGGAGTGCCCAATGGCCTGAGCCACATCCGCTCCCCACGGGCTGCAGCACCTGCTTGCTTGTGGCACCAGCTCATTGCGGCGAGAGGCAGAGTCTAGCTCGCCTTCTTTTAGGAGATACTGGGATCCGAACCCAGGACCTCCTGTGTGGTAGGTGGGCACCCAACTGGTTGAGTCACACCCACTTCCCCTTGTTGAAGATTTTTGACTTCTGATTTAGGTTTATAATGGTTATAAGATTATTCGATTTTTTTTTTTCTTCTTGAGTCTGTTTTAATAGGTTATATGTTTCTCAGAATTTGACCATTTCATCCAAGTTTTCAAACTGATTGGTGTGGATTGAATTGTGTCCCCTAGTTTGGACATGTTCTTGGTCTTGGTCTGCATTCTGGACCCATAGTAAATAAGATGTCTTCAGGATGTTACTTCAGTTAAGGTGTGGCCCAAATGAATCAGGTTGGGCTTTAATCTGGATTACTGGAGTCCTTTATGAGCAGAGTGAAAGTCAGAGAGAAGCCAAAGGGAGCAGCCAGAAACTGGAAGTCAAGGGACTGTGCTTAGCATATGTGTTGGTGTCCTTTTCTAAACTTCTGTTACTGGTTACTTGTACTTTCTGTAGTTTTCATTTTATTAGTCTTTTTAAAGAACCTATTTTGAGCTTTGTTGGTTCTAATCTTGTATCTTATTTTCCATTTTTGCTTTTATAATATTTTCATTTATTCTTTGGTTTCCTTTTGCAATTTTTTTTTCTAGCTTATTAAGTGGGTATTTTGGTCCTCACTTTTGAGCCTTTCTCCTTTTTTAACTCTAAGCACTGCAGGTATACAATTTCCTATATGTAATCATTTAGCTGATTCCCCAAGTTTTTTTTTTTTTTAAGATTTTTACTTATTCCCCACCCCCCACCCGTTGTTTTTGCACTCGCTGTCTGCTCTCTGTGTGTTCTTCTGTGTCTGCTTGTCTTCTCTTTAGGCAGCACCGGGAACCCGTCCTGGGACCTTCTGGAGTGGAAGAGAGGTGCTCAATCTCTTGCGCCACCTCAGCAATCTGGTCTGCTACATCTCTTATTGTCTCTCCTCTGTGTCTCTTTTTATTGTGTCATCTTGCTGCACCAGTTCTCCACGCGGGCCAGCACTCCATGCAGGCCAGCGCTCTGCGTGGGTCAGCTCTCTGCTTGGGCCAGCTCGCCATGCGGGCCATCTTGCATTTCACCAGGATGCCCCGGGAATGAAAGCCTGGACCTCCTATATGGTAGACGCGAACCCAATCGCTTGAGCCACATCTGTTTCCCTCCCCAAGTTTTGAAACAGACTTTTTATTATTCAGTTCTATATTTCCATTATGATTTCTTCTTTCATCCTATGTACTGTTTAGAAGTATTTTTTAAACAATTTCCAAATAGATACAATTTTTTAAAGTTATATTATTGTTATTGATTTCTAATTGAATTTACATTGTAGTCAGAGAGTGGTCTGTGTGATCCTTGGGAATTTGGTGAGACTAATTTTATGGTGTAGTACTTTGTCAATTTTGTAAACATTTATAAATGTTGCATGTGCAGTTGTGCAATGAAGGGACATGACAGGGGTATAGTAATAATATTGGGTTGGGTGGTGCAGGTTTGATAGCAGAGTAGAGTGGGCAGGGTGGATTGGATAGTCCATGTAACTGGGGGGAGGCTTGGGGAAGGGAGCAGGTGAACACTGGGGATTGGTGGGTACGTGGTTGAAATTGCAATGTTGGAAATGCTTATTTGGCAATATGACAAGGAAAGGTTACTGGTTTAGGGTTTTGGATGGGGGGCATTTGGGCCAGGGTGCACCTGGGGCAGGCTTCTAGGGAGCATGTGAGTGATCATTTTGGCATAGTGTGTTGCATCAGTGGGTAGCAACCCACATAATGAGCGGAAAGGTGTTAGACTTCCATCCTAGGGAAGCCTGCTATGTTCTCAAACAGAGGGACAGGAGTCACTTGAGAGCATCGGTGGTGCCTAATAGGGGAGGGCAGACCAGTGTGTCACCACCACCCTCAGTGAAGATGCAAGTAACTATGAATCTTGTCCTTCAAGGAGTAAAGCCTGGTGGTCGCCATGGGCCTGAAGGGGAGGGGGAGGGAGGAATAAAATAGATGGAACAGGGGGCATTTTGGGAGTGATAGAAGTGTTCTGCATGATCTTGCAATGATGGATACAGGCTACATTATATTTTATCAGATCTTATAAAAGTATATGGTCCCAAATGTAAACCATAATGTGAACCATTGACGATGGTTAGTAGCTATGTTTCAATATTTGTGTATCAATTGTAACAAATGTACCATCCACACATAAAACTGTAAGTTATGGCTGGAAAGGGGAAAAGGGTAAAGGGGGAGGATGTTGGGTATATGGGAATTCCCTGTATTCTGTACGTGACTCTACTGTG